>JADBJO010006240.1:72885-139219 GCA_016801955.1 Conus betulinus
TCAAATGAAAACCAGAAAACTGTACTTTTTTCGCCAAAGTACAGCACTCATGCACTGACATACAGAAGTTTTAAAAAATCCGAATCTGATGATTGTTTTGCTCCTCTCTTTGCTAGAACATCAACCTTTTCATTATAATATAACCCACAGTGGGAGGGCACCCAAAGAAATGTTATTTCAGTGTCTCTGACTGAGAGGAAATGTACTAAATTGTTTATTTCAGTGATCATCTCAGGTCGAACTTTTAATTTAAAATCCTTCATTGCTGTAAGAACTGACTTGGAATCTACACATAGAACAACTTTAAATAAATTTTGAGGGCAATCAACAACAAACTTTAAAGCCATAATTATAACAATTAACTCAGCAGTGAATAAAGATTTTTGTTTTTTTTCCCCGAGATAATAAGACTTTTCTTTGTTAAGGCCTGGGATAATGTATGCTGCCCCTGCATGTTCATTGATTGATTAATGATCCATCAATGTATATCTTAGAATGGTTGAAATAGTGATCATGCAAATGCATTTTGATATTGGATAATAACAAATTAGTATTGTCAGCCTTTGTTAAATCTGTATGCTCAACACATCAAAATGTGGTCTTATTAGTTTCCAGGGAGGGATAGGAGACACAATAGATCTTTTTGCAACAGATGTTAGTTTGATATCTGAGGATTCTAAAATCTAGGAAGTATATGTTCTCAGAGTCGTTTGAGATGATACATTTTCAGCCCTTTTGGGAAAAATCAGCGTTCGATTTATTTATTTCAGGGCCTATGTTGTTGTCTATAGTAGAACTTATTATAACAAATTTGGTGCATGCAAGAGATTCCTATACTCTTCCAGTGGTAATATCCCAGCAGCACCATATACCTTTGTACAAGAGGCGTAGACTGGTAGTCCCATAGCTATCTTATATGCTTTGGAACCAATAATTTGAAGTTTTTTGCAGTAAGTATTTGGGTGCACTGAAGAACACCTCTTGTGCATAAGTTAATTTTGATCTAAACCAGTGCAGTATAAAGGTGCAAAAGAGTAACTGTGTCCTGAGTCCAAGCATGCTTGCTAATAATCTTTAATAGATTTAAAGTTTTTCGAGCTTTTGTTAGAATATGCTCTATATGAAAATTCCATGAAAACTTTGATGTTAAATTTACTCCAAGGAATTTCACTATTTTTGTATATTTGATGGGTATGCCGTTGACTTGAAATAAAAGGCATATTAACTGGATCAGATCCAGTATGTGTGTGTGTGTGTGTGTGTGTGTGTGTGTGTGTGCGTGCGTGTGTGCGTGCGTGCGTGCGTGTGTGGGTGCGTGCGTGCATGCGCGCGCGCGCATGTGTGTGTGTGTGTGTGTGTGTGTGTGTGTGTGTGTGTGTGTGTGTGTGTGTTCGTATGGAGTGTGTGCATGTGTGTGTGCGCGCGCGCGCGCGCGCGCGCGCGCGCGCGTGTGTGTGTGTGTGTGTGTGTGTGTGTGTGTGTGTGTGTGTGAGTATGCGAGTGTGTGTATGGTGTTTGTGAGAGTGAATTATGTTCCTTTTCTTTACAACGAGTTAATCTGTCAATGAATCGGCTTCAGTCGGTCGTTCAGTGTGTGTGTGTGTGTGTGTGTGTGTGTGTGTGTGTGTGTGTGTGTGTGTGTGTGTGTGAGGGGGGGGGGGGTGGAGGGGAGAGAGAGAGTGGAGGATAAGGGAAGGGACAGTTGGTGGCAGAGCGTGGGGTTAGAAGCGCAGGGGAGGGGGAGGAGGGTATGTGAGCGCGAAAGTATTTGCCTGCGGTTGGATTTTTTCTTTCATTTTTTTACGTCCCCTTTTTTCGGATTGATTCAGATGTATGCTATGGACAAATATAAACTGTGACCCAGCCAACATTGGAATAGGATCAAGTCCGTGTTTCTAAATTTAGCCTGTAGCAAGTTTTGATGATGTCACAACATGGTGAAAAGTATGCCATTCAAGTCCAGTTCACTGTCATATCTGACATCATATTATAGTCAGTTTGTCGTTTGTTTCTGTAATCTTCACACACATTCTGGTCTTTGGAACCTAACCGATAATTCTACGTTTGATCACAATACGTTCAGGAACGAGGGGATGCCCCAGCCATGTGACTCTTGTTGACCAATCAATGAAGGATTATTTGCTCCTTGCGCAAAGTAGGCTGCGCAGAATTCACTGATTGACAACAAAAATGCCGTCAGAAGAAGCACCGTTACATGGAACACAAACAGAAAAGCCCCAGCATTATATGTGAGTTCAGTAAGCCGGCTGTTAATAGGGTATCGAGCAATGAACGACAGATGTGCTCAGCATTTATATCGGTGCTGTCATATGGGTGTTCTCTATCTGCTTGCAGGTATTTGAAGGAGTTTCGCACACAGCAGTGTCCTCTCTTCGTTCAGCACAAGTGCACCCAACATCGGCCGTTTACTTGCTTTCACTGGCATTTTTTGAATCAACGTCGTCGTCGACCTGTTAAAAAACGAGACGGAACTTTCAGCTATAGCCCGGATATATATTGTACGAAATACGACGAAGCGAGTGGAGTCTGTCCAGATGGTGACGAGTAAGTGGTCATTTCGTTCTTGTTCGAATTTTGGTGGGAACTGTCCATTTAAGAAGAGACTTCATTTTGTGGTTATGAGTTCAGCCCGTCAGAAATTTTTTTTAGATTCTCGTCAGCTAAGGTTTTTTCATTGTTTTATATATTTTGGTTTCAGAATAAGTCAGGAGAAACATGTTTGGCATTGTTTTTCTTTCTTGAACAGGGTGCTGTCCAGCAGCAGAAGCGATGTAAACAAAAAGATTGGCCGCCATATTGATTCATTTGAAACGAGAATAGGGTTCTTTTTCAGTCTTCTTAAACTCAAATTACGAATAAATTCAGTCGTCCAAATAAACAATAAACAATTGTACGGGTTTCAAACGTTTGTGTACTGATTATTTCATTGTCTGATTACCCTGACATTCATTATAGAGTACGGTGTGTGCTTATGCGTCACTCGCACGTTGACGTTGATTTGCGTTTGTTTTGGTTCCGGCGACGGGTCGAGAGTGGGGGACTACGTGAAGTGCAGCAGGCATGGTCACATGCCTCGACGTAAACTGCACTTAAGACTAAAATCACTCCAGAATGGCTAATTTATACTGATTTCAAGGAAATTGGTTTAGCATTAAAATACTTCAAACAAAATGGAAAAAGGAACCGAGTCAGCTGCTTCTCATAGTCATAGCACTTCAGGCCATAGCAGGTCGCGGCCTTGACCTAACAGCGTAGTTCCTTGATCCAGCACTTGTAGCCTACGGTTTAGCCAGATGGCAATCAGTCATTCGTTTGTCATGGGTCGACATGCCATAGAAATCGCAAGCTGCAGATTGTGGTGTTAAAGAAAGAAAGAAAGAAAGAGAGAACAAAACAAAAACAAAATAAAGGAGAGATTAGGCGTATGGTACGATTTATGCTTCAAGTTGCACTTGAGAACAAATAACTGATGAGTGACCTACTTTGTATACATATATGTGTCATAGTAAAGAGGTGGCATGTAATGATACTTCCTCTTGCTGTTAATGACAGCATGATATTATTTGTTTGTGACTGGATAATTGCCCAGGATATCAGAATATAGTTCTAAATAAGCCTCTGTCATTTCAGTGTGAAATCTTTAATCTGCACATGTATACAATTGATAATTCAGCGAGAAAAAAGGGATGAGACTGAAAGGATGAAAGATTATTTTTTGAAATATGAAATAATTTAATACGAAGAAAATTCTAACATTAGCAATTGTTAAAGATGAAGCACAGTTACTTAGATCTGTGCATTTTAGTGTTTTGAAATTGAATCCTCAAAGTTTGATGTGATGTATTTGATTATCCTAGATCTGTGTGAAGTAACATTTGTACTTAGAAACATATATGTACATAAAACATATATATATATATGCTTTAGGTTTGATTTATGTTATTAGTTTTATTGAAGGGAATAAGTTAGTATAGCTCAGAATTAGATACAGTTTTTGCACTGAGTGTTAAAAGTAAAAAAGTTGAATGGATAAAGAATATTTCTTTTTGGTATTGATTGACTGACATAATGTTTTGTTTGTAACCAGAGTTTGTTCAGGATGTCATATGATATGTTGTACGTGTGTTATGAAAACAAGTTGCTTTCATTCCAATATGAACTTTGTAATCTGCTTATGAATGCTAGTTGTAAATTACAGAGAGAAAAATGGATGAAACAGTGGATTCTGAATGAAGCAAATTAAGTAAATATACAGAACACTTACCTTTCACTGATTAAATAGAGCGAGATAAGTGTAAATTTCATAATTTTGAATCATTAAATCATTTGATGTAACCTGATCTGAGTCAGTTATTGTAATAGATCTGTGGATCTAACTTTTTATGATTTAGAAAGAAGATTAACTTTCAGTAATTCTACACATGTATCTAATGTAATTGTGACATGCTTTCATTGTATTGATTGTTTACCATTATTAATGTCAGATTTATGCTGATTCTTGGTTATGATTAACTTTTCTTCAGTTCTGAGTTTTATGGTTAATTCATAATTGATCATCTTTTTGGGGGTCAATTTTTTTTGTAGAACACCAACAGTGTAATGATATAAAAGAATCTGAAGTTTTTTGTTTTTGTTTATGTCTAATCATTTTTAAAAGACAATCACTATGCATATTTGTACTATATCATCTACAGTATTCAGACAATTCTAGACACATACTTTCGTTACACATGTGTATGTTAGAACTGTGTTGTTCTTCATAATACTTATTGATTGAGATTTTGATCCCTCCATTTTTTAAATGCAATCAAAATGAAAATACCATCTAAAAGAAGTTGTCAGTTTAAGTTGCACTATAGATGAACATTAGTCTGGAATATTAGTAATTATGTTATTTGTTAATAACAATAATTGACAGGAGTCACTGCTTAAAATGAATGAAAAAACACCACAAGCAATAGATCATTTGTATTTCTGTATTTTTAATATGCAGTGAAAATCATTGTTTCCCCCATATGGCTTTCACTTTTTTCAGAATGAAATCATATATATTTATGTTGTAAAGAGTACAGTAACTATAGAAGATGATTGTTCAAATATATGTTGCAACTATACCGCAAGTAGCCAACAGTTTTTGTGATCATATGCTTTGGTTATTATCAACGTTTCTCTGTAAAGTTCTGAATTTTCATTATCAAGTCAAATTGTACGTATGGAAGTAAACTGAGTAATTAAAGAACAAAAAGAAGTTTGGGACTCTTTGAATTTGAATGCATCACAATCAATTCTTTGTGTTGTACTTGTAGATCAAATTATAATGTATGTGGATTTATTAAAATACCAGTCTTCTGTAATAATCATTTTGATTTTTCCATTTTTGGTGCAATTAAAAGAAAATTGCTTAAAGAAATGACAATGACAAAACATGTATACATGAGTACTTCCAAGTAAAAAAAAAAAAAAAAAAAAAAAAAAAAAAAAAAAAAAAAAAAAAAAAAACGTTCGAAGAAACAACACTGGCAGAACATGTGTAAATAATGAGTACATAGTAAAGCAGCATAAATCAATATGAAGTCTGACTACCTTTGAGTCAGGTTATGATGTAAACTGTAAATGCTCTGTGAATATATATAAGTACAAAATTTTATTTCAGTGCAAATGAAAAAAGTGGTCATTGAAAGCTAGCGCGTGGGAGACTGTTGTGGCGTCTCTGAGTTTCATTGTGACCCTCCAGATAAAAGTGTTCATGGAAAGTTAGCTCTTGAGAGACTTTTCTGACGTCTTTACTTTGAGTTTCATTGTGACCCCTCCAAACGGCAATGCAGCAAAAAGCAACCTGCTTCATGCTGTACTGACGTGGACTGCTGTGATTCTTATTCTGTCTTCAGACAGTTATCTTTTTACTGTTTGGATCTACTGACTTGGACAAAAATGAAGGTTGTAATCTTGCAGTATAGAGTTTCTCAAGTATGAATTGAATGCAACGTTTTTTGTGTGTGTGTGGAACAAAAGTTGATGTTTATCGATCGATGAAAGCCAAATTGCAGCCAACATTTTTAGTGTTTTTTTTTGTGTGTGTGTGTGTGTGTGTTTTTTTATTTTTGTTAAAGAAATTGACATTTGTAATTAATTGATGTAGAGACCATTTTCAACTTGATTCAGAAATTATGGATGCGTACCTTAATATCCACATTAGATTAACTGAGATCAAACTTTCTGAACATTGAACACATTCCAAATGGGACTCATTGGGAGTAATCAATTATTTGAGTCAAGGAGGGCGGGAATCCTTTGATCATCTCAACACATGAATAGAACTCTGCTTATCATTCACAAACCTAGCCAGTGACAGGCCCAAGCCAGCCCGTTGGTCCTCTCAGCTCTTCCCTCTTGCCTCTTTCCACTCTTACCCTCCTCTCATAGCAGCCACCCTCAGCCTTTCTTTCCACCCCCCAGCATCCCACTGTTCTGTGCCCAGAGCTAGTTTCAACTTCTCTGTCTGTCTGTCTGTCTGTCTGCCTGCCTGTCTGTGCACTGTGCTTTGCTCACAGCTAGTTTCAGCTTCTCTGTCTGTCTCTGTCTCTCTGTCAGTCTGCTTGTGTGTGTGTGTGTGTGTGTGTGTGTGTGTGTGTGTGTGTGTGTGTGACTCTCTGTCTCTCTCTGGCACTGTCTCTGTCTCTCTGTCAGTCTGTCTGTCTGTCTGTCTCTCTCCACACACACACTCTCTCTCTCTCTCTCTCTGCTTTCTCTGCTCTTGGCTATCTCTCCCCCCCCCCCCCCCCCCCCCCCCCCCCCCCCACCCCCCCCCCCCCCCCTCCTCCTTTACTTTCTCGCTTGCCTTTTCCACACCTGAGACAGTGAGAGCTGGGAGTAGAAGGGGGAGCCACACACAAGGGGGGGGAAGTGGAGGGGAGGGGATGAACAAAGTCTTTCTTTCACTCTGTGCATGACTTGACCAGTTGTGGTGGTGGAAGGGAAGGGTGGAGAGCTCTCCCTCTCTCTCTAAGCTGTTTTTTTCTTCCATGTATTTGCAGAGATTTTCCTTTTTTCTTTTAGGGCTGGTTGAAAAAAAGCCACTGACTTTGTGCTTATTCCCCTTCAATAAGTAACATTTCATTCGTTCATTCTCTGTCTCAGTGTCGGTCTGTCTCTCTCTCTCTCTCTCCTCCCCCCTCCGCCTCCCCCCGCCTCCACCCCACTGTTCCCTCTGTGTGTGTGTGTGTGTGTGTAATACATTATTTTTACATTCTCTCTCTCTCTCTGACCATAGGCTGGAAATATTGTTAACATCCCAGTCAAAACTCACTGCCTTAACACTAATAACAGGTAGAATACATTTTGAATGCCACACAGACACAGAGTACTTTGCAGAACGTATTTTGAATGTCATACTAACACAGAGTATTTTGCAGTATGATTTATCTCAGAACTTTATTATTGCTGTTGCCTGTTTTCTCTCTCTCTCTCTCTCTCTCTCTCTCTCTCTCTCTCTCTCTCTCTCTCTCTCTCTCTCTCTCTCTCTCTCTCTCTTTTTTCTGTGTCTAACCAGGCAGTGGGTGGATAGAAAGTGATTTGAATACCATAGAAAGACTGACGTTTCTGCAGTACAATTTATCTCTGAACTTTGGTGTTGCTGTTGTCTTTTTTTTTTGTGCCCTCTGGCCTCCCCCCCCCCCCCCCCTTTCTCTCTCTCTCTCTCTCTCTCTCTCTCTCTCTCTCTCTCTCTCTCTCTCTATATATATAACAGAGTTTTGATAGGGAGGAGGGGGTGGTTTTGAAAGGGTGGAGGAGGTTGATCATAACACTACAGTAACACTTCACAGGCCTAGCAAATCACAAGCAGACCTGTACATACTCTCATCCTCCTAAAATTAAGGTCAAAGTTATATCGCAGTGCTGTTTATGCGTTTGGTATGGTGGAGGGGGAAGGATGGTGGGAGAGGGGAGTTTAGCACCCTAAGAGAAAGGTGGGTGACAGTGGAAAGGTGGAGACTGGAGAGACAGGCAAGAATAGAGAATTTAGGGACTTGGGTAAGGGGGGTGGTGATGGGGGGGGGGGGGGGGGGGTGAATGGGGGGGGGAGAGAGGTAAGCAGTGGGTTGGGGTGGGATGGTGGTGGTTGGGGATGGTGGAGGAGGAGAGAGAAGAGAGGAGAAGACAATACAGGCAGACAGAATGGTTTGTACTGTATACCTACAGCCTTCTAAAGTACTCTTTCTACCAAGAGTTTGTGTATATATGTGTGTGTGTGCACAGGCGTGCGTGTGTATTGAAAGAGAGAGAGAGAGAGAGAGGGGGGGGGGGGGGGGGGAGCAGGGTCTGTGTGTAGTAGTAGTACTTTGTGTGTGTGTGTGTGTGTGTCACTGTGTGTGTGTGAGTGGACCGAGAGAAGAGAGTGAAATTTGGCAGGGAGAGGCTGATGGTTCAGGGGAGGGTGGGGGATGATGAGGAGGTGAGAGTCCGCTGAGGTAACCCACACAAAGAAGCTATAGATAGAGGAAGTAGGAAGGGGATGAATATGGGGTGAGGCGGACCCAGGGGAAGTCAGGTTTAAAAGCTAGCTTATGATGTATGCCCAAATGATTTTTTTTGCAGCTGGCTATGTCATAATTTTTATGGGCCAGTGACCAGTAAGTGAATGTTAGCTGGTTAAACATCCACAACGTGTGGTCGCCTTTTGATTTGAGCGGTTTCCATACAGTATATTGTAGAGGGTGTATGCAGTGCAGCTGTCAGACATGATAAGGAAAAGGGATGGATGGAGGCATTGTAATCGCTTTTCTCTAAATATTGCATCCAATTCTTCATGTGACATTTTGGACACTGATGTCACACTTTCTGAATGATCAGAAAGTGCAGTCAGTTGACAGTTAAAGAAGTGTACAGTTATAGCTTTACCCCTTCAGGAGAGCTCCCAACAGTGCTTGTCATTCATACAAAGAAAACTGATTTCACTCCCTTGATTTGCGTTCTGTGTATGAACTTCACCTTTTAACCATTACCGTGCTTCCTGGGTCTTCCATGACCCATTGACTCAATACGAACATCATATCTTATGAACGGATAGAGCTATGCTCACAAAATCTTAAGAGTTTGTCAACGATCTTATTAGCCGTTGGTCACAGAAATTTCTTGTATGGGCACAATCAGTTATCAGTGTAATTAGTTGCGGTTCCCCTGACATTACCCCATGGGATGAGGAATAAGCAGCTGAACCGCCCTTTATCAGGTGTGAGTCTTAGAAGACCCACGCAATCTGAATAGGGATAAGCAATGAGAAAAGCCTCTACAAAATGTGTGGGTCTTGGCGACCCACACAGTCCGGTCTGTGTAGTCAGAAACATCGTCCTGTAAAGTTAAAAGGAAAACGTGGAGATAGGCTCATTCACCAAGATCTGGACAAATGAATCTGCATCTGAGTCCCTCAGTCCATGTTCATGCTGGCGAGTCAAGGATAACTGGAACCAGTGGTATTTCAAATAGCCTGGCTTCATTACTCAGATTCTAAAGAGCACTTTTTAATGATCAGAGATGGAAATGAAAGAATTGTAGTTGTTAGAGGATAATTTTTTTTGTTTGTTTGTTTTTTTTTGCTTCCCACTGTTTGTTTGTTTTTTTTTTTCAAATTAGTTTTTGAACAGTCGATCGTAAATTTAGCCATCTCATTTTCCACGACCTTTGAAGAGCACTCTTACTCATGTGTCTGATCAACTTTGTTTTCTGCGAAGTTCCTCAGATTGCAAACAGAAAGACGAAAAAAAAAAAAAAAAAAAAAAAATTAAAAAAAAAAAAAAAAAAAAAAAGGGAAAAAAATTACCTGTTACGGAGTCTGCTGAATACATACATAGTCCCACTCCCAGTCTTTCACAGTTTTAGCAAGTGGCTAAAATGAAGTACTGATGGCTTATTTTCCTGTTGCGTATTTCTTTAGAATGTTGTCGTTTCATTTCACTGCATATTCATTGTTTTCACATTTATTAACAAATCCTTAAGGTTTGAAAGTGAAGGTGAAAATACTCTGTAAGTGAGTATAAGATATAATATAGGAGGTGAAGCTGTTCTGTTTCCAGGAAGTGTAAGGAAACCCTGTAGACATTAAAATTGTCCAGCCAAAGATTTTAACATGGTGCTTTTTTTTTTGTTTTTTTCAGAATGTGTATGTGTGTGTGTGTGTGTGTGTGTGTGTGTGTGTGTGTGTGTGTGTGTGTGTGTGTGAATACATTTTGTGTAATATGTCAAAAAAAAAAAAAAAAGGGATCAAAAACCTTGCCTACTGCTGATATATTCTAGAACAGTTGCAATCCTGATTGGTTCGTGTGAAAGGAAGCAAATGTACACAGTTTTAGAGTTACTAGGTTAAAAAAAAAAAAAAAAAAAGGTGAAAATGGGATAAGGAATATAGAAAGTAATTTAGGTTATACTTATTGTGTCAGCTGTATAAAATTGATAACATTTGAGTTGTACTAACATACATTTTGAAATTAATTTTACTGCTTTGTGTCCCATGCTCGGATATGTTCATACTTCAAGATAAAAGTCTAACAAAGCGTTTAATTTACTTCCTTTGGCCTTGAACTTGTCATCCATGTTTTGATGCTTTGATAATTGAATTGACCAAACTCCCAAGAGGAGGAAAAAGAATGGCAGCTTATGGTGGCTGTGTGTGTATGTGTGTGTGTGTGTGTGCATGTGTGCATGCGTGCGCTAGCAGGCATACATGTTTTCCACAATAACTAACTGAAATGTTTTTGATTGCATTTTATAATTTTATATTCATTTTCATATCTAGGTGTGATGAATTGAATGGCTGGTACACTCAGTATGCTGTGGTCTTAATTATATTAAGGATATTAACAGTTAGTGGTGCTGGCAGTATGAACTGGTGATAGGTTATACTGTAAAGAAAAGTGTTGTATACCTATAGCCTATGAAGGCACTTAACTGTGTGAAATAAAACAACTCTTTGTCCCCCCCCCCCCCCCCACCCCCCCCCCCCCCCCCCCCCCCCCCCCCCCCCCCCCCCCCCTTTCAAAAGGCAATATGTCAAACAGATCAGAGTCAGTAACACTATTAACAGTAGGAACAAAAATGTAAGTCACACTCACACAGTCACAGAGGGTTTTTTTTGTCCGTGTATGTTTGTGTGTGTGTGTGTCTGTTTTTTTTTTTTTGTTTGTTTGTTTTGTTTTTCTCCACTTCAGATGGTTGCAGAAAGAGTTCAGGGCTGGAAATTCCCAAGGAATTTTTCATTGATCAGTGGACTTGTAGATAAGAAAATGTATCTGTTCTCAAATTCCCCCTTCTGCTTGCCCCACCCCATCCCCCACTTCCCTCCTCTCTCTCCAAGTAAAGGAACAGTTCATAGTATCTGTCGGTATTGCAGTGACAAGTCAGCAGACATTATTTCAATAATAGCATGTTCTGCACACATGTAATTGGGGTCTGTCAGAAAGAAATATGTTAATTATGAAATATGAGCTATATAGGTGCCGTGTTAGTTGTAAAGCGAAGAAGATTACGTGTGACCAGACCCACGTCCTTGCAAATCAGTATGACCTTCTTCAGTCAGGACGAAGATATCGATCGGTTAAATGCAGAAGTGTCAGATTTAAACAAAGTTTTATTCCCCTGTCCATTGATTTCTTGAACCGAGAAGATGTTTAATTGAAATCCAAATTCCTCTATATGAATGTATGTCATATGTGAGAAAATCGGTAATGTGGCTAAATTATTGTTTATTTGCTGTGAATGTGTGTGACTACAAATTAATTTCTCAAATTGAGATAATAAAGTTTACTTGACTTGACTTGACTTGAAAAATTACATAATTTATTCATTCACTGGGATGTAAATGAAAGAAAAAAAAGTATTTAATTGCGTTTAAGAGTTTATGAAAGTTGGAAAAAAAAATTTTGTCATGTTTTTAACCATTCACACATTCCTGGACTGATTATTACAATAAAAAACCTCTTTTTGTCTCTTGTCTCTCTCTCTCTCTCCCTCTCAGTACACATGCATGCACACACGCACACACACACACACACACACACACACACACACACACACACACACAGAGTCAGAAATACTTATCTACAATTATTTTGAAACAAAAATGAAAGGAGTAGATTTATCATTCCTGTGCTGACCAAGCACAATGCCTACAGGCTGCTGACTCTGGTTTTCTTTGCAAAGAACACTTCCTGCATGTATTTGGAAGACAGCACTCTGTTGAGATCCCATTATAAGAAAAACCAGAGGAGGAGAGAGAGGGAGAGGTGGGGTGTAGTAGCAAGGGGAGGGTGGAGACATCGAATGGTATATTGAAGGTGTGAAGTGAAAAGAGAAGGATGGAAATGTGACTGGTCTCCACTGAAGCTTGCTTCTCAGCCGTCCTTTTCACAAACACCATATACAGTTGGATGCCTCGTGTGTTATGTTTATCAAAGAGAAAGGTAGTTTTGTTTGAAAATGTATTGCTGTGGTCTTCTTGGTTGTTACTGAATGTACAGTACTTCTGAGCAGTTGTCACTTTGAAAAGATCAAAACAAAATACCAGACAACTGCAGTTGTTCTACCCCCCCCCCCCCCTTTTTTTTTTTTTTTTTTTTTTTTTGGTTTAACCCCCAGAAGCTCTAAAATAATGTCATCTATAAGATAGAGGCGGCAGTGCTGAAACAAGCATGCATACTTGGGGAGCCCATATGTATTTACTTTTGGTTTGTCTCAGAGTCCAGTAGGATCATTCATAGGGTGAGTAAAATCTTTGGGCATGTGGAACCTAAATAGGCGGCGGCAGTATAATAGAATTTATGATGGAAAGAAGTAAATCAACAGCTTTTAAGGCTTACTGGAGAAATTCATGATATTGAAGTCACCTTATGGTAACAATTTGAAAAATGGGATTCACCTGACAGCTTTAAGAATTGAAATTTGCAGACGATAACAAATGAGGGAAAAAGATGTATTTCACATGCTTCTAGCAAAGGATTGCATCAGACTTACAATATGGATCTCATCAACACGTTCACTGTTTGTATTAATAGTGTTTGTGCAAGAGTTCCCACTCTGTAAAGTGTGATTAATCATTTGTGAGTCATTATATGGGGTAAAATCAAGAAAATGCCTTTCAAATGTGGCTAATGAAACATTAAATAAGAAAAGAATGCCCAGAAAGTTTAACTAGATTTCTTTGATGCTGAGGGGGAAAAAAGAAGAAGAAAAATTTCAGGTTAACAAGTTAAAGCACGGGATGACATCAGACTTATCCACTTGATTCAGTAATTATGAAACAAGCCAAACTCAACTTTGTTGTGTGTGTGTGTGTGTGTGTGTGTGTGTGTGTGTGTGTGTGTTTAATTAATGATTGAGATACAATTTCGTTAACCCTACGTTAAAAGTTTCAAAAGTTTCACTTGAAAAATCTGATTTCAAAGGAGTGAGTGATCTTCTGTTTCTTTTCTCAGTAAAAAATCACCATGCCATATCATTCACGTGGGCAAAATCAACCATTTATTGCAAAAGGTACAGTGTTCACCTTCGAAACGATAACTGTTTCACCATGGATGTATGTTGGTTTTACTAACAGTATGTAGAGTAAGACAGTGCCTCAGTCCTTTGTTTGGGGGCATGAGTGCTTTAGGTGACATTTTAATGGTTTTCCTTCTTCCCAGTGCCATTAGAATACATATTATTACGCCTTGGCCAGAAAAAATATGAGGTGGAAAGAAAAAAGATGGTGGAGGGGGATGGATTGGCGGGGTGCAAGGGACTGTAGGTGGTCCACTGGACATTTGCTTATTTCCTTGTTGTAAACTTTTTTTTTTTGGACACTCCAGGACACTTTTGCTATGAGGATGCAAAGACAATCAAGTACCTTTTTGCTGTTATTGTTTTCTTTATTCAAATGCCCTATTCACAGCATAGTGGTACTAACAGATGTTCATTTAGAAAAAAAAAAACATGCATCAGTGCACCTTTTTCTGGTGTTTTTTGTTTTGTTTGTTTTTTTTTTTGACTAGATCATGAGTAGAATAGAGAGAATAATGGGACTTTGTGAGAAGATCAGAAATGTGGTCCTTTGAAAAAAAAATGCTTTCCTTCTTCTTCTTGTTCTTGTTGTTGTTGTTTTTCTTCATCAAATTCTGCTGAAATTTTCTAACCAGCTGTCATCTCTGTCAGCCATGCAACTTCATGCATTTGAGTGTTATTTTGACTGGGATTGTCAGCTTGATCACTCAGTCATTTATAGACTTTTGAATTCAGGATATACTCATAATATTGGTATATAAATAGAGATTTGTCATTTTAAATCACTCTGGGTTGTAAGCAGATTTAGTATACTTAATGTGTTGAAATTTATCATTTATAATTGTTTTTTTTTATATTTTTATTCATTTATTTTTTTTTGGGGGGGGGGGGGGTGTGTGTGTGATTATTTCATTTCAGATGAATTGTGTGTTTTCTCTGACTGTGTGATAGTAACACATTTTGTGATATATGACAGTTCAAAATTTAATTGTAAGTTTTTTTTTCCACAGACATCTGTGTGTTTTTGGAATTCTGTTATCAGTAGTGTGGTGTTGATCACAGAGTTTGTTCACTTTGTTGTAAATGGACTTCCAGCAGAATAGTCAGTGTGTGTTGGACAAACATTACCTCTTCTCTCTTTAGTTAATAAAAGGGTCAGTCTCCAGAGTTGTGCCCCACTTGCCCCTTACTTAATTAATATTTGTTTAAAAATCTCAGAAATGTTAGTTAACAAATCTGAGTAAACACACATCACAGTTACACACTGAATATGCAGCACAAACAGTTTAAAGACCTAGCATTGCATTAGAAATGTGTTTGATGCTAAAACCTTCTGATTTTGATAAGAAAATGGCAACCTGGAGTGTGACATTGTTTTGCCTGTCACAAATAGTCATTAAATGTGTACAAAAGAAACAAGCAAATGATTAAGAAAAAGGTTTACATCATTGCTTTTTAATTGTTTTTAACTGTCTTTGACATTAAAATATCAGTTGACTTGGTTTCTATTAGACATTAGCGGAAAAAAAAAAAAATCACTGTCCAATGTAACTTTCGTTACCGGTGTTAACTCCTGTGTTCTGGACGACGACTGTACCAAACGCGGATGAATATAGCACTACTTTTATGGGTACAGACTGGAGGCAGAATCTGATGTTGTGATAGTTATGAACTTTTTAAAAATTGAAACTGACTTGACTTCAAAATTGGATTTGAATAAATTGATCAAACATGTTTCCGGATTCTATGTTACGTTGGACCATGCAAATCAGTCGAGTGTGAAAAAAAAATCAAAAGATTTGGAACCATTTCATTCTATTCATGCACACAAATGTGGTGGAAGCGTCTATATGCATATTTCAGCCATGTGTCCATTGTGATAAAAAAGGCGGCCAGTTCAAAGCTGTGGTTACCGAAAATCCCGAACAGTTACGTTGGACCGTGTTGTAGCAGAGGTGCACTTGCACCTTCTTTTTTCCTTGTACATCGGTTGTTCGTATGCATTGAATTATTCAAACCACTTCACTGAAGATTAAGCTTAACATTAGTTATGTTTTGGGGGTCTTTTTTTTGCTTGTTTGGGGTTGTAGTGTCCCATGATTGCGGTCTGATGATTTCGGTTTCCTTGTTACATTGGACAGTAACAATTGAAAGTGCTAAAATATTTACAAAATATCAACTGTTTAGCTTTTATATATATTTTTGTATCATGAATGTCTTATCATTTAGCAACAGTAAAGTCAGAGATCTGTCCCATTTCCCCAACAAAAAAAGCTGTTGTAGATTCTGATTTTTTTTTTTTTTTTTTTGTTTCTGCGTTACACTGAAAAAAAAAAACGGCGGTTTCCTGGTTACATTGGACATTAACAGTTAAAAGTGCTTAAATATTTACAAAATATCAACTGTTTAGCTGTTATATTTTTGTATCATGAATGTCTTATCATTTAGAAATATAGTAAAATCAGAGATTTGTCCAATTTCCCAAATAAAAAAGCTGTTGTAGGTTCTGATACTATTTTTTGGTTCCTGCGTTACACTGGACACAAAAAAAATTGTAATAAGGCAGAAATATTTCAAAAGTGGAGAAATCAGTTTCTGTCTGCAAGTTTTAACCAAGTCCAAGATCACTGCTGCCCAAAATAAGGAAAGTTAGCTGAAAATTGGTTTTAGAGTAAATGTCATAGAGGAAAAAAAACACATTTTTTTTTGTATTTTTTTGACACAGTTTAGCTTATAAATTATTCGTCAAAATTATGTATTGAAACAGTTGTGTTGCATTTATTTGGGTGCTCATTACTGTTTTCATGATGAATAAATGTCTGTAGTGCTCTCACCTTCTTTGTTTGGTTTCAATTTGTGAAGTGTTTAGTTACCGTGTTACATTGGACACACAAGTGTGTGAGTGATTTTAACAGGAGTACAATCAAAGACAAACATCCATGCTGTTAAATATTTAATACAACTTGATTATTTAGACCTCAAACTATGCAAAAAGTGTAAAAAGCATGCATTCTTGGGATTTTTCACTTTTGTGGTCTGTGTCACATTATTGGTACACAACTCTGGAGACTGACCCAGCCTTTGCTCATGGGGCAAGTGATCTTCGCCCCCCAGTCTTTGATAAAAGTGAAGTCCAAGGAATAGAATTACTGGAGCAAACCCAAGACTCTTGCATGCTGAGTACTACACCAACATCATCTTCAAGTTCAAGTTCTACTGTTATGGAGAAAGAAAAACACCTGCAGAGGATCCTCAGTGGAATGGTAATGAAAACACATAGGCAGTTTGCAAGAGTGTAATGATTTCATGTCTTGCTTACCTTTACTTTGTATCACAGATTTTTTTTTTTTTTTTTTTGTTATGGAAGCCATATTGAAAGACTTCACACGATTGTTCATTTTTTATTTTGATGTGAATTGAGTTTTGAATACCATGTTTCGGGAAGGTAACATCTGATAATTATTTAGTACTGCGTAACATATTTCTGTCAGTTATCTGTTATGTTGTTTCCTAAAAAAGTGTGTAGTTTCCTTTGAAAAATTTGCAATTAGACCATTATAGAGGCTCATGCCTTCTCCAGGGACCCATGAAAGTAGCACAGTAATGGCTCAGTCATCTACTGCATGTACCGTTCATTCCTAGCCAAAAACCCTATCCCAAAGAGCAGCCCACGGTGATAACCTTGCTCCATAGGCCTCGTCATTATACAGTCCTATGCCCAATAATGGAAGGTGGAGCAGGTTAACCGTCCAGTCAAAGAATATGTAGCTTCAGAGGACAGAGTTGGGCCCTCAGAGCTCCCTGCTGTGTTGATGTCAGGGAAGTGCAGTTACAGAAACCTAGATGATAAGCTCTCAGTCTCACCTTAGACCAGTAAGTTGCCAGGCTGATGTCTGTGGCCAGAAACCTGTTTCCCCAAGGTGGATGTAAGAGCACTTACAGTCTTCGGTCCCTCCGCCAGTTGTGCTTTCAGGCAGAGCATTGAGATCACTGACAAGTGACATATATCATCCCACAGGATGGCAGTTACAGACTACCTTACATCTCCTTTATGGCATGACTGAAGACATGGAGGCACTTGATCATCTCATGAATGTAGTAGTTAACCAAACTGCGACAAACCCCTTCTGGTTTCTTATTGACTCTGTTTTGATTGATCTGACTTTGCCCAGCACCATTCTACCTGCCATTTGTGTGGGGTTTTTTTTGTGTGCATATTTGTTGCTTGGCACTTCATGCAGTTTTCCATTTGTGTTCACGTGGTATGTGCTTGAAAGGTCTTTTTGAGTGGCACAGTTTGTACTTACTTTCTCAGTATGTCTTTGGAAGGATTCTTTTCCTGATTTTGTGATTTAGAAATTCTTTTGTTCTTGAGGTATTCTTATTGCTTGTCACTTTGTACCATTCTCTTGAGCAAGATTGGGGACTAATCCTTTTTTACCTCCAGACTAATTAAGCACGGGAAACAGTTGCATAGGCCCTGTCGTGGCTGTTGATATTGAGTTGAAGGCTTGAAGTACTGTACAGGGACGTTCTCATTTGGGATCATTTCTTCCTATCCTGTTGAACATGCTTCCTACCATGCTTCTTGTAAGTATGAGAAAATTAATTTTTACAACTGAAAGTAGTTTAATGATTGATATATATATATATATAATACACACACTCACACACACACACACACACACACACACACACACACACACACACACCTGTCCAAGCACTAGGATTCCTTACCACGTCCTTGGTTTACTGAAAAAAGGAGCAAAAACTGAGCGACTTTTGAATATGGCACAATGAAGTGAACTCGCTAAGGACGATCGCTTACTCAGCTTAAGTGGGTGTGGAGGTGAGGCTAGCGCTCTGCATATCCAACTTCGTTTTGAGGGAGTGGAGGAGGGTGGTGATATGACAATGTTCCATGCCAAGTAGGAGTAAGGGATTTGTTTGGACAAGTAAGTATATCATGAAACCACTTTTAGTACTAAAATTTCTTTTTTTCAGGGAAAAAGCCATAGATGTCTTACCTGTTTTGCAGCAGAATGAGGAAACAGTTGGTGTATGTTTTTAAAGCAAAAAAAAAAGCAAAATGTGATGCTGAATTGCATACAAACTGTATTGTATTTTTTTTCCCCACAGATACAAACTTTGTTTTAGCAAACTACAAAACAGAGTCATGTAAGAGGCCACCTCGATTATGCAGACAAGGATATGCCTGCCCATATTTTCATAATGTCAGAGATAGACGTCGAAACCCTAAACAGTTTAAATACAGGTGAGTGGGTGTTTTTTTTTTTGTTTGTTTTTTTTTCTCCTTGGTCTCTTTTTTTTCTCATTCTCCTCAAAATTATGTAAATCATCTTTAATGTGGTTTATCTTGAACAGTACATTGTGTGATTTTGATGCAGGTATGTGCTGTGCAAATGTTTTGTATGTATTATAGAAATTAAAATTGGTGTTTGAACATATTTTAGAAGAATACTGTTTTGGTAAAGTGTCCCTGGTTAACATAAGAAGAATACTGTTTCAGTAAAGTGTCTCTGGATAACATTATGAACAGTGCATAAATAAAGGGTTACTTGCTCAGAGTTGGTAAGTTTGATACATTGAATAACACTTCTTTCTTTCTTTTTTTTTTTCTTTCACATTATTCCTTTTGTCAACTTCTCAGATTGTCCACCTGTAATGCTGATGAATGCTATCAGCTAAACTGAGCAGTACAGTCTTTGTCCCATTAATGAAATGTCAGTGTCATTCAATTCCAAACATGATTGATTAAAAGCAAACCTAACAGCAGCTGCTGAAATTGCAAGTGATGCTAATAGTTTATGTCTGTGGACATGAAAAGCTATAATAGACATGACCCCCAAAACATGTAAATTCGATCATTTCAGTCACTATTCTCAGATTGTTATTGAAGGACAGAGGGAAAATGGAGATGAGAAAACATGCCGAATTTTCCATATAGAACATGATTATCTTGATTTTTTTTTTTAAATACAAAAGAGAAAGAGAAGGAAAAAAGAAAAAGTGTTGAACACATCATAGTTGGTAAGCACTTTATGATTGATTTTTTTATATTCATTTCAGTTTCTTCTTTTCAGCATGGGTGGCTTCTATATGTAATTTTGATTGAATAAAGAAATAAAGCTAAAGTTTTAATTTGAAGGTCTAAGACCAGATGTAGTTGAATGTTTTTGTGTGAGCTGTGAGAAAATAAAAGCCAGACTGGTGAATTAATGAAGGTTTAGTGTGGACCATGGTCTGGAGACGGACATAGTTGTAAGGAAATGTGCCATAACTTTTACTGTAAATGTCACTTTCTTTTTACCTATGCATTTATGATGGTGATCATTTCTAGTTTTTAATAAACTATTTTTGTTGTAGTTGTGACAACACTGTACTGGTTTTTTTTTTTTTTTTTTTCAATGTTATCTGAAACAGTGTTTGCATATAAGTGATGATAGTTGTGCTACCTCCCATATACTCTGTAAACAAAGCATACACTTTATCAAGGATCAACAAATTTACATGATTAATCCTTACGCAGATTCCATGGTACTGAGCTTTATGTACAATTAATAGAGAAAAAGACATGGCATTTCCCATGTTTTGATCATAGTTCATAACATGAAGCTTTTAAAACAAAAAGAAACAAACAAAAAAAAAAATCCCTGACAAAACTGAAAATAACACACAGCTGCTTTTGATTGAATTTTGACCCAGAAATGCCTAATGTGTTTCCTGTTGTTAAGAATATAAAAGATGTTTTTCTTGAAACTTCCATACCACAGAAAAGGATCAACAGGTAATGATTAATCTTTCAGATGACATGGATAACTTTCATTCTTTACCTGTCAGTGAATTGATGGTGAACAGGTCAACTCCTTGTCCAAATGTAAAACATGGCGACGAGTGGTGTGACCCCACACAGTGTGAAAATGGTGATAACTGCGTCTACTGTCATACACGGACAGAGCAACAGTTTCATCCAGAGGTGAGCACTTGTTTCCTGGTGAATGGCAGTGGCTGTGTGCTATCCAGTCACATCTTTTTGACAGACAAGAATTGCATTGTTGTCTGTAGTTTGTTTCATGTTTTCCTTTTTGAAGTTTATTCTCCCTTTTTTGATGCACACGTTTTTTTGTAAACAACAAAGTGAATCAGTATGATCATGTAGTTTCGTTATCTTTGAGTGTGCGTTGTTGTTGATGTGTGTGTGTGTGTGTGTGTGTGTGTGTGTGTGTGTGTGTGTGTAAATAACCTTAACATTGGCATTTTCTTAGCAGGTACAAGCATTAGTGTAATTGAAATTGGCATACAGGTAAATATTGTAAAGACCTTTCCAGCCATCCCATGTTTGAAGATGTCACCTAATCTTTATGCCTGTAAGTATGTGATTAACACATTAAGTATCTTTTTTCTTTTCTTATCCATTATTTTGCCTAGCATTTTGTCTGCAGCTACCAACTTCATTTGCAAAAGTGTCAAATGCAGTGTTGAATCTCGGTTACTTCAAAGCATGCACACACACACACACACACACACACACACACACACACACACACACACACACACACACACACATATATACACACACACACACACACACACACACACACACACACACACACACACACACACACTAAAACACACACACACACACACACACACACACACACACACACACACACACACACACACACACACACAAACTGTTTTTCATCTAAACTGTACCAAATTCTGTCTAGCAGTGGATGTAATTTACTATGAATTTGTGTGGTTTTGTGCTGGCCATATTTGTAACTGACCAGCATGACTTTTTGTCCATTCATGATAAATTGGGAAACCATTGGAAGTTGTGTAACCACCTCTAACACACTGCTGCTGAAGTTTGAAGTTAGTGCTCTTGAACAGTCTACGCAGCGTTCTGAGCCATTGTTATCGATTAAGTGGCACTTAGGCTGCTGCTAAATCATCCAGGGTCAAGTGGAATGGTTTGTCACCTGTCACTGTCACACTTTGTTACTCTGTACACAAGCCAAAAAATATAGATATTTGAATTTTGTAGAGGTGAATAGAAGCAGATTCGAAAGGTGGCATTTTTGGCAGACATTGCTGTCCACAAAGGGTGCATCTTAACACTTAAAGCTCCTAGATATTTCATTTGGAAATGAAATTTAGGGTCAGGAGAGAAAGGCAGATTTGGGCTGATCAATAGGTGAGTATGTAAGGCAGAACAGTAGTTCAAAGGGTAACATTTTCAGCAGTATTTTCAATATTACAAAATGTTTGTACATTTTTACAAGTGAGAGCTTTTTAAGATTGGTTAGGTCTCACATCTGTAACAAGTTTTTATGCTGAACTGTGATGCTCTTAGGTGTGGTCGGCTGTGTTATTAGAGAAATTAAGTCATAGTCTGTACCTATTGGAATGTTCTTAGCCCAGTGTTAAAGATCGCGTGAGGGAGAAATATGTAAAATGTGTGTGTGTGTGTGCATGTGTGTGTGGGTGTGTGTGACTGACACGCGCTGTGTGCAGATTTACAAGTCCACAAAGTGCAATGACAAGGTTCAGACTGGCAAGTGCCCCCGGGGCGCCTTCTGTGCTTTCGCGCATGTAGAAAGTAAGTCTGAACTTGGGCCGAAAGAGCTGGATGCTAGGAGAACATTTGTCTTTGTTACATCTGTATGTGTGAACAGCTGCTCGTGTCTGACTGGTATTGTTTACTAAACTGTTGAGAGCGTTTTGCCTTTCTTAGAACAACAACAACAGCCAACAACAACAAAAATCGGAACAACAAAAACATGGAAACTCTTGATGACGACTCGCAGACGCACACAACCATCAGATACAGGGGTCTGAATTGAGAAGATCTTTTGTGGGACTTAACAGACGACAAGTCAGAAAATGTGTATTCTTTGTTTACAGCAGACCACTACATACTTTTTGTAATGTCCTACCAGTATTCTCTGATATACTGTTTATACTGATGCTCACACACACACACACACACACACACACACACACACACACACACATATATATATATATATATATATATATATATATATATATATATATATATATATATATATATATATATATATATATATAATTGTTCAGCATTAAATATATGTGAGTGTGTGTGTATATATATATATATGTGTGTATACACACACACACACACACACACACACACACACATACATACATACATACATACATACATACATGTATACACACATACATACACATATACATACATATCTATGCATTTGTGGTGAACAAAAAGCTGTTTGTAAATAGATGCTTTGGTTCTTGTAGGCAAATGAAGATGCATGTTGATTCCATTTCATCCTTTTACTTATTACTGGTGTCTTTAATTGAAGCAGTATTGTAATTGCTGTTATTATTGTTAGTGCTTTTGTTCTTGTATAGTAGAACCTCATGACAGTGACTTTAGAAACCCTAAAGAAAAGAGGGGAAGAAGGGGAGGTCTTTATATGGAGGGCAACTTTGTAAATGTAATGTTTAGAAATCAGGTATTACCTCAAGATACTAAAACTAAGATTTAGTGATCATATCATCCATTGAGTAAGAGCCTCAAACCAAGCTGCACATCGTCCCATGTGGAGATATGATATTCAAAAAAAGAAAGAAAGAAAACTGTATTAATGCAGCCACCTAGGATCTAGTGGCCTTGCTAAAACAGTCCTCAATGGAAAAGAGACTGAGGGGAAGATAGGAAAGTGGATGGACTGGCAACACTGCAGAATGAACAGGAAAACCATTTGCTGAAACCCAGGCTTTTGTCACACAACCAGCAGAGCTGAAGGAACGTGGTGAACAGTTTGTTTTCAGTAGGGAGCCCCAGTTACACTTCACAGAGTGAATGGAGAGGAACGTATGTAGAGCGGACAGAGAGAAATGTGGGGGGGGGGGGGGGGGGGGGGGGGGGGGGGGGGGGGGGGGGGGAGTCTTCGTAGGGAGTGAATCATTGGTTGGAGGTAAAGTGTGAAATGAACTTGATTGTCACGTTTGTGCAGATGAAATAACGTCTCAGCGGGAAGTTATAGCAACAACAGAGAATTCTTTAGCAGCCTTCGTTACTAGTGCCCTTCCCAATTCTGCCCCGCACGAAGCTCCCCATCTGCTGCCTGATGGGCACTCGGAAAAGGTGAGCAAAGAAAGTTTCTAGACCTTTGTCAGTGTGTATGTCATTCTTTCTTTGAGCTCTGTCTTTTGTTAGAGTTGGGCATATGAAAGTGAAGCCATGTCAGAAGTCAAGCTAGTAAACTGACATGATCCCATGCAGTGCTTATTGATGGAAAACAAAGAAACAAATGTGAGAGGTATGGTAAAGGAGCTTAAACACCCATGTCAAAGTGAATGTTTCCAGTGGGCAGTCATTCTTTAATGATATTACCGTGTTACTGCTCTTCATTGATTTGTTTCAGTTTATTTCACTGTGATGTTAGTACTGACAGATTAACACAATAGCAGTAATGTTTTCCAGGGAAAGAGGAATGTTTAACACTATAGGAGCAGCAGTTTTGTTCCAAATGTTGTTCTGAGTAAAATTGTAATAGATAGTAGCGGAGAACATGCACACTGATTATATGTTTTGTCTTAGAGAGGTGCACTTTTTTTTTTTTAGTCAAGTTTTGCCAGATATTTTTAAGGGTAAATATATCACTGCAATTTCTTTTTTTTTTCTTTTGTTTTTCAAGATTGAAAAATGATGTTGCTATACATTATAAACATGAGTTTTTTTTTTCTTTGATGTGTGCTAATGTTCTAATGAAACTGTCTGCTTTGAAGGTCTGATTAGCTTTGAAGGGGTGATGGGAGATGAAGTATGTGCAGAATATGTTCACTGGTGTTGGACTTCATCACTAGTACCATCATTTTGATTACTCAAGAAGTAGTGAATTTTTTTTTTCTTAAAAAGATTTTTTTTTTTTAGGTTACTTCTCTTCTATAACAAAATTGTGGTGTTTTGGATTACTCTTTCTTTATTCCTTTCTTTTTTTTGTTTCGTTTTGTTTGCTCTCACATTTTGAGAGCATCCTCTGCTGTAGACATGTCTAATAAGAGCTGTTAAATCTTGTTTCTTCTTATCCTCTCCGTCCTCAAATTTATTTGAGAGTATCGGTGTCTTGCAGTGTCTGTGACCAGCTTTGCTATCCTGGTGCTGTATGTGACCTGTACGCATTTCTTAAATGCCATGTTTCCCAGCTGTCCACAAACATGCATCAGACATTAAGTCATGTTATCAAGTATGAACTGACAGCATGTGCCATGTGCATTTAGCTTTGGTTAGTGATCTTAAAAAAAAAAAAGTGTTGTGGAGGTTTTGCTTTGATTATTCCAGCTTTATGTAGTGACGTGTTGTTGGTAGTGGTGGTGGTGGAGGTGGATTTGCTTTTTTTTTTTTTTTGAAGCACCTGCTTTAAAGTGGAAGGTGCAAGAGCAGGCAGTCTCGTTCATGAGTGGATTATTTCTTTTCAGGTTACTGTGATGTGTTGACCTGCTGAGCTATTTTTTTTGACCTGTGTGAATAACATGTCTGTGTAATTGCCCTGAACAGTGTGTGTGAAAGCTGGATGGGATGAGTTTTTAAATCAAAAAGCATTTTTGTTTTACAGAACAAGGATGTCATTTTCCAGGCTCAGAACAAAAATGGGCATATATAAAAAATCTGGATATCGCCTGTCCAGTCCTTTGACAGAACTGCTTCTCTGTTCAGACATGGAAAATATTCTCTTCAGCACTTTACATCACGAACTTACCACAGCTCCGTTGTCTGTGCTAGCCTTATCCCTTATTTCGCAAGCAGATGAGATCATGGGAGTCTTGCTTTGTTTTACTTTGTTCTTTTTTTGAGTGGAGTTACCGATAGCAAACTAACTGCTTTGAATATTGTTTTTCAGATGCTCAGTTTTTTTCTGTGAAAGAAGCACCTGCTGATCTGATCACAGCAAAAATTATCCCCGTTTTGGGTCAGATCTGGATTTTATCATTGTTGAGAGACTATTTTCATGGTTTCCATTTTTCCTTCTGTAGTTAAGTATGTTGGAGGGCAAGGCCTTGACAGTGTTTAGAAGTTTAGTGTGTGACTGACAATGCTTCAGTACTCTTTTAAGTCTGAATTTTACGCAGCATCATTTTCATTCCATATCCATTTTGTGACCAATTTGAGGAGATAAGTGATTATCAGTCTTCGTTTTCATTGTCTTCTGTGTTGTTTGTCTTGCCTGAAGAAGACCAAAGAGGTTGAAATGTGTCATGTATTGTCTTGTAATTTTTTTGTCCCTTTAGTTCGGTGGTACAGTAATTTTTCTTGCAAGTCATTTGAGGACTGATTTTCAGGCCCAATCACCTTTGTCCTGTTGTAGCCCTGTCAGACTGGTTTTCAGGCCCAATCATCTTTATCCTGTAGTAGCCCTGTCAGACTGGTTTTCAGGCCCAATCACCTTTGTCCTGTGGTAGCCCTGTCAGACTGGTTTTCAGGCCCAATCATCTTTATCCTGTAGTAGCCCTGTCAGACTGGTTTTCAGGCCCAATCACCTTTATCCTGTAGTAGCCCTGTCAGACTGGTTTTCAGGCCCAATCACCTTTGTCCTGTGGTAGCCCTGTCAGACATTGTCTTAGTCATTTGAGGACTGGTTTTCACCTTTGTTCTGTGGCAGCCATGTCAGACATCGTCTTAATCATTTGAGGACTGGTTTTTCACCTTTGTTCTGTGGCAGCCATGTCAGACATCGTCTTAGTCATTTGAGGACTGGTTTTCAGGCCTAATCACCTTTGTCCTGTGGCAGCCATGTCAGACATCGTCTTAGTCATTTGAGGACTGGTTTTCACCTTTGTTCTGTGGCAGCCATGTCAGACATCGTCTTAGTCATTTGAGGACTGGTTTTCACCTTTGTTCTGTGGGCAGCCATGTCAGACATCGTCTTTGTCATTTGAGGACTGGTTTTCAGGCCTAATCACCTTTGTTCTGTGGCAGCCATGTCAGACATCATCTTAGTCATTTGAGGACTGGTTTTCAGGCCCAATCACCTTTGTTCTGTGGCAGCCATGTCAGACATCATCTTAGTCATTTGAGGACTGGTTTTCAGGCCCAATCACCTTTGTTCTGTGGCAGCCATGTCAGACATCATCTTAGTCATTTGAGGACTGGTTTTCAGGCCTAATCACCTTTGTTCTGTGGCAGCCATGTCAGACATCGTCTTTGTCATTTGAGGACTGGTTTTCAGGCCCAATCACCTTTGTTCTTTGGCAGCCATGTCAGACATCATCTTAGTCATTTGAGGACTGGTTTTCAGGCCCAATCACCTTTGTCCTGTGGCAGCCATGTCAGACATCGTCTTAGTCATTTGAGGACTGGTTTTCACCTTTGTTCTGTGGCAGCCATGTCAGACATCGTCTTTGTCATTTTGAGACTGGTTTTCAGGCCCAATCACCTTTGTCCTGTGGCAGCCCTGTCAGACATCGTCTTAGTCATTTGAGGACTGGTTTTCACCTTTGTTCTGTGGCAGCCCAATCAGACATTGTCTTAGTCATTTGAGGACTGTTTTTCTCCTTTGTTCTGTGGCAGCCCAATCAGACATTGTCTTAGTCATTCCACAAGAAGAGGAATTGTTCTGTTGGATGGCAACTTTTTGAATTCTTGATAATTGTACTGCAGTTTGAATATTCATGTGTGTGTGTGTGTGTGTGTGTGTGTTATATGACCAGCATCAGTCTTGATTTATGTATACATTGCATGCAACTCTGGTAAAGCATAGATTCATAAAGTCACTATTTCTTTAGACCAGTATGATAATTTTATTGACAGTGTTAAGAGATATGACCAAAGTTTGATCAAACTAATATTTGATCAGCTTTGACACATTCATCCAAGTATACATAACCATGATGAAAAAAGAATTGATCCCAGTAAGTAAAGAGAGAAAGAAAGTAGCAAAAAAAGGTTAGTTGTGACATAAGAAGACATTTATGTTTATATTGGGTATTTATATAGCGCCTGTCTTCGGTCACAGACAAGGTCTAAGCGCTTTACAATAAACACACTACCTCACTCACTCAACGGGCTGCCTACCCAGGTAGAGCCGGCCAAAGAGCAGCCTACTGGCGCTCATTCAGTCGTTCCCCCGTACATTCAAATATCAGTCACTCATTTTCATTTTTATCTCTCCAGTTTCTCACATAGGATGCATGCGATGTTTATATGACATTTGACGATAGTTGTGTGTGTAAACAAACAAGAGAGAACTGTGAATTTATTATACACATGTAAAAGTGACCAAAATAATCATTGCGCTGGTTTACTGCACAGAAACCTGACAATGAATGCAAAGGGCCCAGTGAAAATACTTATTACTTGCTCGTTTTTTTTTTTTTCAGTCTTCTTGTCAGCATTATCATTTTCATGGAGACAGGCACATGATCTGGAATACTAGGACACATTTGAGAAGGAATTTGTTTTTTACTTCATTGTGATCATCATCCGAAATGTCATGCTTCATACAAATATATAAAAAAAAGATGGATTGACCTGCATATGGTGTGCTCTTAGGCAGAGAAATGAAAAGACTAGCTCATTCAGTTTTTTTTTTTCCCCTTTGTGTGTGTGTGTGTGTGTGTGTGTGTGTGTGTGTGTGTGTGTGTGTGTGTGTGTGTGTGTATGCATCAGTTGCATAGCAGGTCAGACATCTGTGTTGTCCAGAGCCTGTTTACCTGTTTGATTATTTACTGAAGTGCTGATTTTTTTTTATATATATTTCTTTATTTGTTTAGCTGTTACTCTAGGCATTGTGGGCTTACAGCATAGATATTATGGAGTATATTTGGATTGGTCTCCATACAGGGAAGTCTTGATGGAATTTGAATTGCAGCAATTTCCAGGATATATTATGAATGGAGGTATAAACGTGCAGCCTTGGCATGTTATCTCAGACCAGAATGGAACTCTGACCAGAATGTGGCTTTTCATGCCAAGCTCTTGTGGTGGCCTTTGTTTTATTTCCACTACACTAGCCAGGCCTCTGGTGATTAGGGTCAGAATTTTTTGTGTCAACGAGTTCATGGGGAGTGTTGTTGGATGAGGATGGTAGGGACGCACTGCACAATGACTTCATGACTATGTACTTTCCAAGCCATAAGCCACTGTTCCCAAAATTCTAACCCATGTGGCTTCTACACTGGCAGCAGCTTATTTATGGATTATTTTCTGATTCTGTTCGATTTCCTCATCTGCAGTTGATTGGACAAATTAAAAACTAAAGTTTGCATAATAATACCGATTTGACATATCAGGGGAAGAAAAAATTCATGGGAGGGACACACAAAGTTAACATCATTAACAGTAGCTGAATATTATTTTTTGCATACCTCCTGTGAGGTGTCTCTTTATTGACTGTAACTGCATCGTGAGTACCAAATATGTTCTGGCTCACTTTCATCCATTTTGTCTCTTGAAGCATTGCTTTTGTCAGTATTTGGCTCTTCTTCCAGCTCTCTTGCTTCACCTTTTTTCAGTATTTCTTTAAGAATTTGTTCAGTTCATCCTGTTCATAAATGATCTTTCATTTTATTAAACTTTGTAGCACTTTGAAAATTGTCAGTCTCATTCCCAACTCACTTCATTCATTTTCCTTTATTTTAGTTTTCTTTATTTTCTAAGTTCATCCTGGTAATAATTGATCTTTCATTTGATCAAACTTGGTAACATTCACTTTGAAAGTTTGGTCAGTCTATGTTTTCAGTGAACAGTTTCCTGTGTTTTCTGGGATCAGCATGATACTAACATCCAGAAATGTCCTGAATATTTTATTGGACTTAAGTGTGGAACCGTACAGAGGTGCTGCGCTTCATTGTGTAATGACACAAGGTCAACAGGTGATGGGAAAAGTATTGGATCCTGTCAGTATGAGTCTAGCAGTACGGCAAGCAGATCCCAGCTACTCCTGGAGGGAAAAGTGGGGAAACTTGAATGCCTGTTCCAGTCTTCCCGTTTAAGCGCATGGCACACTTGGCTCTGGGTGTGACAAGACAGGGCTGAAAAGTCTCACAAACAAATGCCTCTTATGAGATGTGAACCCCACAACCTCGCAGCCTGCAAATCCACGATGTTTACCAATGTGCAGTGGTTGCTGTTCTGTTGCTTTTGTTAATGTCATCGGTGGTGATAAACAAAGGAGAAACCTGAAGCATGTGCAATAATGTCCCTGTTAGAATGACCAGCCTTTTTGCTTTTTTTTTTTTTTTTCTTTTCCTTTTCCATAACATCAGTGGTGGACTAGATAGCTGTTAAACAGGAATCCTGATGGCCTCACTATTCTGTTTTCCTTTGCTTGCTTTAGTGTTTGTTTACTTTGCTTTTCATTGTGAAGTGTTGCACTTGTTTTACTGTACTTTCAAGCTCTGAAAGAGTTGTTGCACTTGTTTTGTGTGCTCTCAGGGTCTGAAATGTAAGGTTACAGCTTAAGTGCAGCTGAAATTTGTCTGGAGAGTGGAAATGGTGTAGGAGGCATTCCAGAGAGAAAGCACAGATTTGTTTTTACTTCTGCATTAGTATATAGAGGATTTTTCATCGTGCAAAAAACTAGGATGGCTTCACATCTCCAGTGACTTTCTATTATTGTTGTAGTTTTTCATATTCTAGAAAATAGTCATTAAAAAATATAGTGTCAGTCACAAAAAATAGTCATTAGAAAATATATGTCGATCACAAATCACTCAAGATTTCACTCACAACAAATTAGATCAAACCCTCACAAGTTGGCTGTTAGGCAAAGTCAGAGGACAAGGTCTTGGTGGCTCTTAAGTTCTGCTCCAAGCCAAAGTCCAGAATGCAATTAATTTGAGATGAAGGTGAGCAAACAGGACAGGATGAAGGATGGTATATGACCAAAGGCAGAAAAGGAGAGGGTGGTCTTGCTTTGAACTAAATCTCTTTACAGTATACTATGCCCCTTAGACCTTTTGGGAAAAAAGAAAAGAAAATACGCTTTGAACAGACTCCATTCCACTCTCTCCCACCCCTTCCTTTATACCACGAGTGGAAAAGGGCAAATTAAATCTCTTGTTTTGTAACCATTCACACTTTTTCACCCTTTTTTTCTCTTCAGATAGTGTTACACCTCCATTTGTCAGTGCTGTGAAACTGTGCTACATTGATAAACAGCAGGTTGGGTCTTTAGAAAGATACTATTGAAAATGGAAAACCCATGTGCCAGTCCAGCATCAGAGGGAAGCATTTTGTTATGTGTGAATTGTGATGTGCAGGAAATATATTTTTTTTGCAGGAACAGAATGGCAAATCGCACCACGGTAAACTACCAGACAGACCAATAGGGAAAAGAACGAGCAAATAGCAGTAGTAGTTTTGTAAGTATGTTTTGTCATACCAGCACAAATATAGCATTGACGGTACCAGATTTATATCTTAGGTAGTAGCTGTTGTAAGGCAGGTTATTTACTGAAGGTTTTTATTGAGTTTACACTTGGATTTGACTTGGTATACGTGTGAATAATTTTGCTTGAAGGTTGTGTTATACCTTAATGAAAGAAGCTGTGATTGGAGCTCCCTGTCCCTGTGTGAATAAAGTGCCCTAGTGATTGTTTTTTGATAGTATGCTGTGGATGGATTCAGCTTTCCCTTCGGTGTTGCTTGACATTGTGCTGAGCTCTTATGTTGTGTCTGCAGGCTTCTTGTTTTAGTGACATTTCTGTTCAATCTTTGTAAAAGAAAATTTCTTTTTATATTATGTGCTAGACTATTTGCAAAAAGGATGAGACATTTCTGTTACAGTACCGCACGCATGTGAATGAATGCAGCCATAACCTCAAATAGTTGCTGATTTAAAACAAATCATGATACTACATATTGAAAATATGTTAAGATTGCTGGCCGTGTTTAAAAATGAACTTGGTTAAGCTGCTAGTGTTTTTGGATTTGAATGGTGTTGAATACTCTGATGGGCATACTGTCCTACACAATGTTTTATTTTCTTCCTGTCCAAATGAGTGTGTTTATCCTGCTTGGCACGAACAACACCCTTGAGCTAAGACACCAAGATGAATTGGTAAGAGAAGGATTTTTGGTATGCCTCAACATACCCTCCATCTTTCAGAGTGATCTCCCTTGAATGCATATATCCCTTGAGTAATATCTCCTTTTGCTTGGTGAGAATACACACCCCTTTCATTGCCCCAGAATTTCACTTCACATTTTTTTCTTTTAGATATGGCTTTATTGGCAGTCTCTCAAGCTCCTAACTCTCAGACATAATTCAGAATTGGCATGAGATGCTTTCGATGGTGTACTCTTGAAGACTTACAGGAGCTGCTTCTCACATAATTGGTGCTCCTGTTTAGAGTTATGCAATGTGCATACTTTGTTGGATCTTTCAACCTGGGATTCATTAGCCAGTTATGTTAATAGGGCCAGTATTTTCTATCGGACAGACTTGGCCATCAAGTATTTCAGTGCAGAAAAACGTCCAACTGCTTAAAGAGTGTTACTGATTTGTCCACTGCTCCCAGAAAGGCTGTCAGTGTGTGTGTGTGTGTGTGTGTGTGTGTGTGTGTGTGTGTGTGTGTGTGTGTGTGTGCAACCCCAAAGGAGTTTGGAAAGATGCCAGGTTCCCTCTCACCACACCACCTCAGGTCATGCCCAAAGAGCCATTCAGAAACTCTTGTGTGGTGGGCAGTTCATCTCTGATGTGTATCCACCTAGTTCACATCAAGGCAGCACTCTGAGCTTATCAATTGAAAACTGATGAGACATCAGCGCTAGAGTGCTGACCAGGGGAATGTCGTGCTAAGAGGAATGGACATCATCGGGCAGACAGCTTTTTGTTCTCATAGCCCAAATCAGAGTATTTTCTGTGCGAGTCTGAGAGTAGAATAGGCTTGTCCTGCCTCAGATTTTTTTTATAGCGAATGGGTTTTGGATCTTTTGTCTCAATTTTTTTTTCCATAATTGTGAAGGGCAAGGTTCATGCCAAGTATGATTGATGCACTTGTTTGGACAATTAAGTTTTGCTAAAAGCTTAGTGCAGTTGGGAAATTCCTCAAAACACCCACATTTTCCCAAACATTTCTGTAACTACCAAATTAATTTCTTAAAAGTGCTAAACTCATTTGGTGTTGTTTAAGTAAAAAGAATTGAAATGCTCCATGTTCAGATTGTGTATTGAAGTCTAGTAAGGAGTTTAGTTTCCTGCGCGTTTGTTGATATTTTGTTGATATTTGTAATTGACCATTGTCTTCACTTACCATGTTGGAAAATCCACCATGCCATTTCCCCACTAATTTTCTCACTCATTGGGGTCAGGCATAGCTCAGTGGTAGAGCGCCAGACTCGTAATCTTGGTGATCTGGGGTTGCGGGTTCAAATCTCTGCCAGGCTGTTTCGGTACAGGGGGATTTTCCCCTCAGATTGGTTCTGACTCCATTTCTCATACAGTCCTTCGAATGAGATGCTGAACCAAGGTTCCATGTGTGAACGCACGCATAACATCTTGCACGCACGCAAAATCCCATCACCAACTTTCGGAAGAGGCCAGATTGGCCATTGGTATGGATGACACGTTAAAAATAGCATGTACCTACCCAGAAGCTGGAGTATGGCTGCCTTAATAGCAAGATAAAAAAGCAGTCATACACACAAAACTCCACTCCCTTTGTTGGGTAGATGGGAGTAGTCCTTGCCTGTCTATACAGGGAGTGTCTGCAAGAGTATCAGCCTGCATATGTGGAAAAAAAAAAATCACTCATTTCCACAGAAGATTGAAATGAGTGCAAATGTATTTGTACAGTCTGCATTACCCTGTTGACTGTCTTAATGAATTATGTGGCACCATGGGTCAATTAATTGTCCATAGTAATGTGGACAGTTCACTATCACAGGCATTTTGTCACATTTAGTGTGAGCTGACAAAATTGTGTTTGTAAACTTTTTTGGCTTTTATCAAAGTACTGAGCAAATGGCAGTCACTTTTGTTTTAGTTTGCATCTTCAAGGCAACATCATATTGCTCAAAGTTACCAAATAATCTGTTAGGGAAATTGGAATGAAATCTAGGGTCACCCTCAGTGAGTGGATCAGTTGTCAACTTGTACTGGTGGATATGGGCAGATCCGTAGTTCAGATAAAAGGTGTATGAACAGACATTAGACAAGTTTCAACATCAAATATTGTTTAACAATTAGTGCATTTTTACTGTGGAAAGCATTTTCTTCATTCGCCTGTGATGAATTTTGAAGTGGTGGGTGGCATGTGGAGATGCACAGAAGTGGGGCACTGATTTACTTTGTTCAAGTCTTCTGCTTCACGTATCAAACATCAGAGAGTGAAAATACAAAGGATTTGAATTGACAGGTTTCCCAAAGCCCTGGGTCCTTGGACAGCTACCACAAGGGGCGGTCAGGCAGTGTGTCCAGCAGCATTGGCTCTGACTTTGGCTCTGGGCATTCTTATCACAAGGCACCTGGCTCAGAGAGAGAGGATTCCAATGTAAGTCAGGTTGAACCTCAGGTGGTTAACCCTCTTGTTTCTGGTGAGGCTTTGTGGTGTAATGCCAGTCCCCCCTACCTTAGGTAATGTGGAACATGACATTTACCATCCCAGGACAGTGTGGATAGAGGATTTGTGTTGCTGTGACAAACAGTACTAGTTCAAATGGACAAGGAAAGATGTTGATGGGAGTCTTTCAGTGTGAATACCAAATTCAGTGTAATAGTTTTTTAAAGACGTCATTCACTTTGACCAGAAGGGAACATTGACCCTCCCTGCAGCTTTTCTGTATATGAATAGTGCTATAGATTCTTTATGGATAAACAGATTAAAATTGATGTGTTTTCATGCAGAAAGAGGTCTGAAAACTCCCTTCTTCATTTTCCTAATAAATGTAAGTGTTTTTACATTTTACATGTCCAACTTTTTCTGTTCGAGCTAAGAGTGGGAGAGCTGTTCTTGTTGACGAAAGCTTCTGTGAATCCAAATTTTCTGCCTATCATGGGTGTTGAGTCATTTCATTTCTGTTTATGACAGATTCATGTATCCAAAAGGGAGCATACCATGGTCCCCTGCCATTATTTTGATGTGTCAGTATTGTTAGAAGTGACTGCTCCTTGCCCATGGAAGTGGACATGTTAAATTAAAGGAGAATGCCGGATTTTATTTTAAGTGCCATGGGGATCCAACTGGGGATCAGACCAGTGCACAGATGATCAAGCCAGTCAGATTCTCAACTCTTTGCTTTTTTTCCAAAGTGGTCAAGTTAGTGCAGATACTTTAATTTGCAGGATTAGGTTTGATATTTTCATGCATCTAAACTCTTGTTTTTCTGGATGGTGTAAGACAAACCAATTCAGGATTGCTCCTCAAGGCCCTTGTCTGTATGTCTGTTCTAGGTAAAATTGAGACAACATCTGCAGTCCATAGAGAACGACCCTATGCTAGGCAACACGGAGAAGGCGCGACAGAAGGAAGCGTTGATACTGCAGCACAGCATGGGAGCAGGAGGGCTGCTGGGGCTGGGATCCAGGCCTCTGTACTCCCCAGTGGGACACTGTGCCACCCAGAACCTGGGGCTAGGGGTGTCCTCCATGTCCCCCCATGCTCCTGCCTTTTACCCTCCAGGCAACACCGTTGAGTCTGTTGTGGGTGAGTGGGAGTTATCTTTTAGGTACCTTTCAAGCTTTTCCCCTCTTTTGTGTTTCATCTTGGATGTACTTTGAAATTTTTCATGCAGTCTGTGTGCTTTATGAGATACTACTAAAGAAAAGGTGGTTTTGGTGCTTTTTTTTGTGATATATGACTTTTTTAATATCACAGTGGTATGTAACTTACCACAGGAAATATTTTGCTTTGTCATCGCATACGTATTACATGTTGAAACCGGGAGAAAGTGAATAATAGGTGAATAAATTCATGTGAAATTCTTAAAATTGTGACCCATTCTTAATCACAATACAGGTGATAACACATATAGCAGCTGATGAATAACGCATGGTGTATATGTCAGCAGAAATCTTTTACATCCTGTACACATGAGTATGTCTAACGTTTTCAGTTCACAGTTTTAAAATTTTTCCAGTGAAGCCAGGACCTTTTCCTCCTGGTTCAACCTGTAGTTTTGCCATGTTGTCTAGAGTCAATGTGACAGTCCTAAATGAGACAGCTGCTTGATGATCCTGTGTGTAAGAAACACATAACTTGCATTTTATGATTTTGTTAGTTAGAGAGGTTACTATCAAAACTCCTCTTGACCGTGTACCACTGTATCTGTAATGACATGCCAGGTGTCATGTACTGTATGGTTGTTCTAAGCAGTGAAAAACTGTCACTATTTAATGTCACTGTTCATTCTGCTGTAAGAAAAGTATCACTTCTTTTTCATTTCGTTTGATTTTTGATTATGTGAGAATCAGGGCCATTTTTTGATGATCAGGCATGAAACCAATGACATGAAGAAGGATGTGGTATTAATAAAGGGAAAAAAGTTACAGTCCCGTAACTTAGGGGCAGCAGGAACAGTGAATTGTGAGAGGGTTTGCAATGTCTGGGGCATAGCGTTATGAAAGAGGAAGACCCTCTGTTTCGTTAACCTTCCCTTAAGTGAATCGGATACCCATGTACTGCTGGGTGGACACAGAGGATGTTCAAACTATGAAAAACCAATCCTGTCTGTGGTTTGAACTTACAACTGTCGGTTCTACAGCTGAAGATTCAAACCATTCATCTTTGAGCCAGTACAGTTCAGTTTTCTTCTTAGACTGAAGACTACCATATTGTAATAGAAAGTTACATTTGATGTTATTAATTTGCTTCTTTTTGTACAGTGATTATCCACTTTTTGTAATCTAGGGGTGTAAAATCAAGTGGAGTGGTGGACCTGTCAGCATAGCTGACTTTTGATATGCCTGAAGAATTGCAACAGTTTTTGAATTGATGTACACAGTTTTGAATGCATATCATTAGGGGGTTTTTGGGAGGGCGGTTTTCCCGCTTTTTTAGGGGGAAGTGAGGGGAGACAGGACCGTTTTTTCTGTGCGAGAACAGTCATGCAATCGCCCTGTGCGAGGGCTATGATAAAACTGAAACTGATGGTTGTTTTTTTTTTTTGTTTTTTTTTTTTTTTTTTTTTTAAATTTAGGTAAAGCAAGTCTGGTCATGACTTGATTTTTGATGATCCAGGCAAGGCTCTTGACGACCTGAACATGGAGGATTTTGACATCACCAGCATAGACAGGGAGTTGGAGCGGGACAATGACAGCAACTCGGTCAGCAGCTCTCTGTCTGCAGGGCTGTCCTCATCAGGTGCCTTCCCGACATCCGGCCCCATCGGCATCCCCCCTGGCACCCTGCAGCAGCGCCACAGCATCAGCAGTTTGTCCCAGTCACCACCTTCCCCCTTTGGCAGTCTTCCCCACTCCAACAACCTTCTGCAACTACATAGAGACATGCCCCATGATCAAGTTAGTGGGCCCCCTTTTTTTATTTGTATGTTTTTTTTTTTTTCATTTATTTGTATCCCTTGTCTGTTATTTTTCTTTTCTGTCCAGCCCTACCTTTTTTCAAGTTACTTCTATTCACATTTAATGATGAGTCATTGAATTTTCATTTCTGTAAGCTTGAATCATAAGGGGAAACATAAAGCTAGGGACAACTTTGTCTCATTCTGTTGCCTTCTGTCATCTTTTTATGTTAACCTTCGTGGCACCAAATTTGTTCTTAGTTTTTGGCGTCGTATACTATACCATGTCAGACCATAGCATTAAACGGCTGTCAGTCAGCTCTGTCAGGCCGAAGTTTTGTGGCAAATGCAGTCATAAGATAGTCACGTGACGCCCACCCTACTTCCGCCTACGGAAGATGCCGAAGATCGTGTACTGTCCGTCATTTTCTACTTCGGCCTGTCGCCCAAGCAAGATAAGTCTTGTGCTCTGTCTCGCCTATACTTTGCCTTTGTGTAAAGATTGCTGTGTTTTGCACTCTGTACTCATTTATCTGTGGCTTCCGCTTATATCTCAGTGCTATCTTGACGTGTGAGGTTATCGGATGGGCTAGCATTCTAACTTATTTACTGAAAATTTCTCGCGATCGTGGTGCTCCGGTTCTTGTCTATTTGCGTAACCGGTTCGAGGTTGATCGGCATTTTCCATCTCCACGTCCATCGCGTTTTCTCTGCCTCCTTTGTCCGTCGGCCTTGCATTCTCACTCGCCTTACGGCCTTTTCGCCCCTAAATTCCGATTTCTAATCTCGCCGTTACTTGTACCACGATTCCACTATCTCATCTGCGACGATCGCGGGTCAGTTTCGTCGCCATCTTGTTTTGCGCCGGTCTCCATTACTTGTCGCACCAGCTTTCTAGCCCACGCTATTACACGTGGTTTGTCGTTTGGAATTTGCTTCCTACACTTGTTTACACTCCTCCCATTCATTTGCCACATTTTTCGATCGGCTTTCGTGTGCGTGGCGATCACGATCGCCCTTCGGCATTGCTGTTACACGTGGCGTCACTCAGCACTTTTGGTTCACGCCACTGTCGTTGCTCACGCACGGTTTCGTTCATCGCTACTGCGTTTTCTGTCACTGTGCGAGCTTGTTTACTTTTATATTTCCATTGTGTTATATTGCTATTGTGTGCGCACGGTCGATCGACCTGTATACCCTCCTCGATCGACCGTCGTGTTACGATCGTGTGCTCCGGTTTTGCTCGGCGCCATTGCCCAAAATGGTGAAGGACTCGGTTGGGCCGAGCAGCTCTGACGTTCAGAGTTCGCTCGCTTTCCCGGAGGACCAACGAGTTGGTTCCAACTCCGAGCAGACCGTTCTTCCCGCGGGAGAACGGATGGCCGCGGTAGTTGGAGACGACCTTCCCGCGAAGGGGGACGCGGGACTCTCCCTCCTCTACCCGACCGCCGGACGCACGACCGTTGCGTTCGAAAGCTACTAGGCAAGCGGCTGCTATTTCCAAATGCTTCGTTCAACCTGCCCAGAAAATCAAAGGGCAAGGCCCCCCTTAAGGGACCCACTCAAGTCTAAACATCCAAGCGGAATTCCGCTTCTCCTCCAGCCACCCTGCCTTCTAGCTTTCCGGCGCATAGTCAGACATCCGTTTACTATGCCCAGTCACGCGACCCTCGGCCCCCGGGGACCTTTGCCGGGGCGCGGACAGGCACGGGTGACGGTTTTGGACTGGAACCTCCACCCGTCACTCGCATTTATGAGACACGCGGGTTCACGTCTCCCCCCCATCTGGACTCGCCGTCTCACGACGCTCTTTCCCCACCGTGCACAGGTGCAGCCAACACCCCTGCACGAGGAGCGTCCCGTTATCTCCGGACGCAGTTTTATGGCCACGTCATGGCAAGACCATGCACATGACCATAACTCTGGGCGTATGGGAACACTGAGTGCCTCCACCGGTTGTGAACATACACAAGGACGGCCGATCTACCCCGCTCGCCCGTCGCAGGTTCCCCTAGGGGTTCAGGACGCTGGGGGGTCCGACCTACTCCCCCTATTGGGCAACGTCCTCGGTCCCGTTCCTCCGGGGGGAGGATCTACCAGCGGGACCACGGGTAACCGGCCCTATTCCCCTGGGTCCCAGCACACTCCCGGGGGGGGGGACGACATACCATGGTCGAACACTACTACCCCCCCCTGCTGCTCAAGGTTACCCCGGTCCCTGGGGAGTCCCTGCACAGTACCCTGGGCCGCCACAGCCCACTTATCTCCCCGGGGACCAGTGGCTCTATGCCCCCCCGAGAGAGACCAGTGACTTAACACCCACTCCCAACCGGAACAGCTATATGGTCGCTTGTGGCACCCAATCTCACAGACCTGGGTCGACCTTGGTCTCCCACCTCGGGCGCTGTCCGATCGGCAGTCCGGGCTCTCCCACCCTAGCCCGTCTGCCGAGCACAGAGCCACGAGGGGCCCGCCCTCCCCCCCGCCACCACCCAACGAGGGCGGGACCCTCACGCACACCCGCGCAGATGCCCCCTGAGGAAGACCAGCCTTCCCAGGAATTCGACTCCCCACACCCGGAGGACGACGATGATGAGGACCTCTTCTCATCCCTTTACGATATCCGCACCATTGACCGGTTTCGACCGGACTTGGTGTCGAGGGAAGCCCCTCCCTCTGCCGATATCTTGGCCTTCCCTGACATCGTCGGGCCGCCCCCAGCCCAACGCAAACTCAGGCTCGTCGCTCCTCAGTCCCTCACTTCGCTGTGGGAGAGTCTGGCAATCCGCGCCGGGGTGCAGACGCCGTCCCCCCGCCGTGTCAAGACCTTCCCCCGGCGCCCAATGCGGCCCCCTTCGGCTTCCTCCTCGGGACCCGCAGGAAGCACCCAGTGACCTCCCTCTTTGCAGACAATCCGGCGACCAGGGAGTGGGCCATCTCCCAGTCGGATGCCCAACCGGGCCCCCCTACTTCGGGCACCATCTCCTTTAAAGCATTAAACGACTGGGACCGAGTAGCCCGGATGGGCATCTCACACACCATTGCAGGGCATGCCTACCTTACCATGCTCTTGCAGAGGGCGGAGGTACTCTGGCCTGGGGATGACGGCGCCGTCCCAGTGCCTTCGGACAATACCTCCGAACCACACCATGAGGACGAATCTCGCTTATTCAGCGATCCCTTTATGCGACACCTAGTTAACAGGATATCGCATCACTTGTCGGCTGCGGCGGACAGCGCAGCAACAAGCCACTTCAATTGCCTGCTAGTGGCCAGAGACGCGGTGCTTACACGTTCTTCACTCTCCCCGGCACTCAAGGCTTCCCTTCGGTGTGTCCCGGGCCAGGATCACTCGCACTTTGGCGAGTACTCCACCTCGGCTATGTCCCTTCGGTCGAGGAATGCAAGCAGGCTGCGTCCTTTGCCCCCCGGCGTCAGCCACGCCCTACCAGGCCCCCCTATCGGTCTTACCCCAGGTCCATCAGGCCCACTTCGTATCCCCGACAAGCCCCATCTTCCAACGCCGGGCCGGCCAAGCGCCCTCTGAATTCGCAGAGGTCGAAATCGAAACCTCGCCAGCAACTCAATTTTCGGTTCGGCCAACAGGTACGCCCTCGCCGGTGACTAGGGGACACACCCGCGGTGGGCACGGATCAGGGACAACACGCCCACCAGGCCCAACCCCGGGTTTTACTCCCACCTGTTCGTGATCCCCAAACCCCGGGGGGATGGAGGCCCATCCTCGACCTCTCTCCCCTCAACAAGTTCCTCAAACATATACAAGTTCAAGATGGACACGCCCTCCCAGATCAGGGACTCCATCCACCTAGATTGGGTCACCTCCATAGATCTGAAGGATGCGTACTCCAGATCCTCCTTCACCCGGCTCACAGACGTTACCTCCGGTTCGTCTGGCAGGGTCGGGTGTTCCAGTTCAAGCTCTCCCCTTTGGTCTCTCCCTGGCACCCTTCCTCTTCACGAAGGTTGTCAAGGAGATGGCCGCCCTAGCCAGACAGGAGGACATTCGCCTCCTGGTGTACCTCGACCACTGGCTTGTCCTGGCCTCTCCCGGGCTCAGTGCTGAGCCCACACCACGCGCCTCCTCAGGCTCTGTTCCACCCTGGGTTTTGTAACCACCCCCTCAAATGCGAACTCACACCCTGGGTTTTGTACCAACCCCCTCAAATGCGAACTCATTCCCAGTCAGAGGTTCTCTTTTCTGGGCATGAGTTTCGACACGATTGCCATGAAGGTCGCCCCGACCCCAGAGAGGTCCACTGGGATAGTGGACCTCATCTCTCGCCTCCGAGGAGCATCACTTACCTCGGCCAGAACTCTGTCCTCCCTCTTAGGGATGATGGAGTCCCTTTCAGCCCTCATTCCGCTAGGTCGGGTCCCCAAACGCCAGCTGCAGAGGGAGTTCCGTCGTCGTTGGTCCCAGACCTCGGACCGCTGGGACCTGACCATTCCCCTCGGCCACTGGGTTCTCTGGCGCCACGGACGAATGGCTCAATCCGTCCACTCTGACCACCGGCGTTCCAATCTCTCTCCCAACTCAGTCCCTCGAACTGTACGCGGCTGGGGGGCCCACTTGGGGGACAGTCATGCCTCGGGGGTGTGGGACGCACAGATGGCACGCCTCCACATCAGCATATTAGAATTGGAAGCGGTCAGACTGGCCCTCCTCCACTTCCAACACCTAATCTCGCCCAACTGGTTCTCCTCCTCACGGACAGCACGTCGGTAGCCCATTACATCAACATGGGGGGGGGGGGGGGGCTCACTCCATCGGCCTCTCCTACGGACAGAGGCCCTCCTTCGCTGGTGCCACGCACGGGGAGCCACCCTCCATGCGAGACACATAGCGGGGACACGCAACATCCTGGCAGACTCTCTCAGCCGCTCAGGGACCCTTCTGCACACAGAGTGGACCCTGAACAAGCTGACGCTAACCACAGTATGGGAGCACTGGTTCAAGCCCATGGTCGACCTCTTTACGACCCGCTTCAACCATCGCCTTCCCATGTATGTCTCTCCGTCCCGGATCTCCGAGCGTACGCGGTCGATGCGCTCTCCCTCCCCTGGGACGGGACTCATCGCATACGCCTTTCCCCCTTCCCAATACTTCACAAAGTGATCAGGAAGGTCAGGCTGGAGAGACCCAAACTCATCCTTAAAAACCCCGTGGTGGCCGACCCAGGCATGGTTCCCAGACCTCAGGTCCCTAACTCACGTTCCCCCTCTCCAGCTAGCCCCTCGGTGGGACTTGCTCAGACAACCTCGCTCGGGCCTCCCTCACTCCAACCCCCAGATGCTTCACCTACACGCTTGGCTGATATGCCAACCAGATTGCGACCACCGGTCCCCGCCACCCCCGCGGACAGACCCCGGTCTGTCCTAGATACCCTGACAGAAGCGGGGGCATCGCAGGGATTACGGGACTTGGCCTTGGCCTCTCGCGTAGGACCAGCACCGAGTCCCTCTACAATTTCCGATGGGAGAGATGGGTCACGTGGTGCACGGCTAACTCGGTCCCCTACCTCCACCCCTCCAACATCCAGATAGGCAATTTCCTATCCCACCTTTCGTCCTCTCGAAAGCTCTCTGCTAGTTCCATTCGGGGCTACAGATCGGCCGCATGCACCACCATCCGACAGCTGGGCGGCCCATCATTCCACAATGACTTTCTCCTTAGAGAACTATCTCAGGGGGGGGGGCCCTACGGGAAGCTCAGTCCCCTAGGCGCGCTCCCATGTGGGACCTCTTTCTGGTTCTTGACTCCCTCAGAAAACCCCCTTTTCGAGCCCCTCCACGCTATTCCCTTTGACATTCTCTCCTTCAAGACCACCTTCCTTCTCTCACTGGCCTCAGCCAGGAGGCGAAGTGGGATTCATGCCCTCAGTGGTGACCCTCGTGACATCGCCTTTCACAGAGACGGCTCGGTCTCGCTTAAGTTCCTGCCTGAGTTCTTAGCGAAGAACCAGGAACCGGGCACGACCTCTCCTTCCCTTGTTATCCGCTCCCTAGCGGATATCTTAGGCAGCGAAGGGACATGGACCTGTGACTCTCTAGGTGCCTCAGATACTACTGGGAGCGTTCCCGCCCCAGGCGTTCCTCTCAGAGATGCCTCCTTATTTCCATCAACCCCCCCAACAACAAGAAAGACATCTCGGCGGGCACGATTTCTAGGTGGCTATCCAATACTATCAAATCTGCCTATGCCCAGGCCCACAAAGACCTCCCAGCCCTTTCCCCTCGAGCCCATGAGGTCAGAGCGCTGGCCACGTCCACAGCGTTCCAGCACTCTGTCCCCGTGCGCCATCTCCTGGAGGCAGCCTACTGGCGTTCGGAGAACCCTTTCATAAAACTTTTATCTAAGGGACATCCGCATGACCAGGGCTGATGGTTCTAAAGGGGTTTCATTTGTGGCGGCCAATGCAGCCATAACAGTTACACCCCAGGAACCATTAGGGCGCTCGGCCCTCCTCGTATTCCTTTAAATTCTGCTATGGTCTGACATGGTATAGTATACGACGCCAAAATGGGGAGTTTGTATTATACTCCCTGTTTGGCTAAGTATACTTACCATGTCAGACTCTAATGCCCGCCCTACCTTCCCCGCTAGCACCAAGGTTCCCTGGGGTTGCCTTGCGCGCAGGCCTCGTTGAATGACGGACAGTACACGATCTTCGGCATCTTCCGTAGGCGGAAGTAGGTGGGCGTCACGTGACTATCTTATGACTGCATTTGCCACAAAACTTTGGCCTGACAGAGCTGACTGACAGCCGTTTAATGCTATGGTCTGACATGGTAAGTATACTTAGCCAAACAGGGAGTATAATACAAACTCCCCATTTCAGCTCACTGAATGGATTAATTTGGGTGCTGCTGCTGAAAAAGTTGGAAAAAAGGTGGAAGCTTCCTGGATCCTTTTGCTGAGCACAAATCTTAACGGTAATTGATACAGCTGTACATCATTTGATGAATGCATTATTTTTTCAGTGAAAGGCTTTTTTTTAATTTTTTTTTGTTTAAGACATATTTTTACATGTAGTCCTTACCTTACCTTGAACCTACATCTTACAGTAGTGTAACTGAAAGGACATATCAAGTGAAAGCATTGCTGTAGCTTGTCTTATATTTAAGTCCAGAAAGCAGCCCATGTTACAGAGAGATGGAGAAAAAAAAAAACATGCTGCATGTGTATTGCAGTCGTCCTCACCTCTGCCCAGTCACTCAGTATTTGGCAAGTACCACAGCAATCATGGCTATGGGGACGGCAGCATGGCCTCTCCCCGGAACACAGGCCCCCAGTCCCCTTCCCTGTTCCCCCAGATGAACCAGCCAGGGGCCACCAGCACCAGCAATGGAACATCCAGTGAAGTGCAGAGACTAAAAGATGAATTGACAGCCATGCGCAACAAGATGGCTGAATGGGAAGGAGTGTATACTCAAGCCAAAACAGTAAGCCAACTTCACACCATACAAGTCTTGTTTGTCTGTATTAAGAGAAACAGGGGACAGAGTTTGGATCCTGAAACTAAGCTTGAAAGAGGTGATATTGTATCCTTGGAGAAAGATAAATGTAGAGAATGCATGGGCAGAAAATGCTGTGAGCTTTTAGATTTTTTACTTGTGACCAGATTTAGTTTTGAAAGTGTGAAAGTCTCCAATACTTGTTCACTGTTCAGGCGAAATCTTGGCAATTGAGTTCACATGTCAGTGGTGTGTTTTGCATGTCTGGATTTTCTGAAGTTTCCAGTTTTGAAAACTGCAAGGGACAGACAGATAACTTTGTCTTGTATTGTTGAAACGAGAAGCTTTAGGATTATGCCACAGTCAGAAAAAAAAAAAAAAAGATTCTGAGATTGTCCACATAAAAAAAAATCGGAATCATGAGTGCCTTCTTTACACTAGATTTGTTTTTGGAAAGACTTTTCTCCATTTGATCATGAATCTGGATGTTAAAGTTCACATCATGAGGAATGTATCAGCAGAACATATACAACTGCATCCTTTGTTTGCAGGCTTGTGATGCATGGCGCAGAGAGGCAGAGGAGTGCACAAAAAGAACCAAAGCAGCTGAGGAAGAAAAGTTGCAAGCAATGAAACAGAGAGAGGAGGTCTGTATCTCAGCTTTTGTTATCATTTTACTCTCTCTTATCTTCTTTCCTGTCTCAGTGGTGGTACTGCCATGTCACATAAATTCTAGTTCTCCAGTACACAGCCATACTAAGAATTGTCCTTACTCCTTTTTCAACATTTCATTGTTAGAACAGCAATGAAATGCATGTTTGCTACCTGCAGGAATATATATATATATTTACAGTTGTGTCCATATTCTGTATGCAGGTTATTTCAATCTTGGCTTTGTTTCTGGTGCAGGTTTGGAGGTTTGGGGGGGGGGGGATTTAGAATGATTTAATATTATTGTTTATACATTTTTTTTTGCCTTATAAGGACATGGTGGACATATTTTCATGCAGTTACTGTATCTGTGATCTTGCACTTGGCTCGTGCTGCCAAGATACGTAGAACAGATCAGACAGCAAGTTAGCCAACAAGTAACATCTACAAATGTGTTCCCTGCAAGGCCCCCCCCAAACAATGGAAACTGACAACAGAAAAATGGTAGGCAACTATGAAGGCATGTGCATTATTCTGTTTAGATTCAACAGTTTAATAAATAAAGTCTCGTTATTTTTTAGGTAACATATCAGGGTTTGCCTGTCGCTTCTTCTGTTTGCTTAATGTTGCTCTATTCACATTTTTTTGGCTTCTGTTTTTTTCTTTTCTCTCATGAAATGAAATTGGTACACACAACACAGGACACTGCACCTTTTTCTGCATTATTGGTTTCACCACCACTACCCCCATCACCCCTCCCTCCAATCTGTCACCTCAGTCTTAGGTTATTCAGATAGTGACTTGAATAAACTGAACACAAAGAGTATGAAAATAGGCATGTAAAACCAGTTGACTAGAGTTGGCAGTCTGCCGGGTAGAAGTATTCTTGGTTTGTAATCTGAGCATGCTACAGCTAACTCTGGGAGATGAGGAGAGGTGTGAACCAGAATTGAATCATAGAAGTTCAGTTATCTGGTAAGAAAGAGTTTCAACGTTGGTTTTTGTTTTTAAAATTCTCTCTCTCTCTCTCTCTCTCTCTCTCTCTCTCTCTCTCTCCTTCCTTCTCTCTCTCTCTCTCTCACAGACCTAGAATTTCATAGCAGGTTTTTAAAATTTTTGTCATTTTATGATAAGGTACTTTCATTTTATCCTGGGGAAGTTAATCAAACGTTGGTAACACATTGACTATCTTTAATGGTGTGTATCTTCTGTGGATTTTTTTACACAGATGCGTTCTTATTATCAGGTCATTGCAAAGGTGTTTGGGTTATATGTTGATGGTCATTTCCCATTGTGGTTCCAGGCAATGGCTGAAATTCAACGGTTGCGTCAGGATGGCAGTTACAGCCCCTTTGCCAGGTGTTTGCCAGGCCCGCAGGAGATGGAGGCGTTGTCAGTGGAAACCTTGCAACAACTAAGGCATCAGATACAGCTGGACCTGAACTTACTAGACCAGGTCAGTTGCCCTAAAACCATCTTCATCCTGCTCCTGCTCAGCATTGGTGTTGACCTCTGAACTGACCACAACTCTTTAAGATCGAGTCGGTTTCCTGTGGTCCCCTTTCCACCTCCCTCTAGTATTGTTGTTGATCTCTGAATTGTTCTGTAACTTGTTGGAGCAGGTCAGTCACCTGATGTCCTCTTCCTCCTGCCTTTAGCATTGTTGTTGACCTCTCTGGACTGTAATGTGTCAGACCAGGTCGGTCATCTGTTGTTCTTTTTCTTCTGCCTTTTGGTCCTTGTTGATCCCTTTGAATTTGTCCTGTAACTTGTTGGACCAGGTCAGTCACCTGCATGCTGTTTTGTTAGTAAAATGTCCTTGAAGCCTCTTGAAATCTTGTTTGAAGAAAGTATATGAACACCATATATATGTTGTGTGTGAGTTACCGTCAAGGAACGAACTGGAAGTCACGATTTGTTGCTTGATACTGGTACCAACAAACAAAACAAAAAAAAAAAAAAAAAAAACAAAAAAATTGAATCGTCTAATTGAGAATGGAGTTGATTTATTTTGTTCCTGGAAAAAAACTGATATTCTGCTGGTTGTGTTGGAAAATGCCTCAGAAATGTTTCCATGTAAATTGTCTTTGTTGACATATGAACCTGTGACTCAGTTTAAAAAAAAAAAAAAAAATGTATTGGTGAGATGGTGTGTACTTTGACAGATGCAACTCTGATTAAGCATGTGTAGTTTCAAAAGAATTGCTGGTATGGAAATCAGAAAAGCAAATAAAAGAAGTCGCTGGAAGTGTAAAGAAAAATCTGCAGTAAAGTGGCAACCTGAGAAACATGTGGTGGTGGATGATAACAAATGTGCATTATTATGAAGTTGTTTGACTGGTCCTTCAGGATGGTTGTGATGTGAGAATTGTCAGTTCATCCATTTTACACATAGTGTCTAACCATGTACACCTTGGAGATCCATAAACTTCGTGCGAGCTGTTGTATACAAAATAGGTCTGCAGGTAATTCAGAGTGTTTGACCAGCTTGTTTTCTGTCTGAGAAGTAAAAGAAAAATGCATTTAATGCTGTTTTCTGGAGGATAAAGCATCCTAAGTGTTTGTACATCAAACTGCGCAAGTAAATGATTATGAGTTGTTGTCTCTGGTGAAAATTAAGCATGAGTGGTCATTTGGGATAATGATCAAATTTGAATCACCATTTATGATATTGGATCGGCATGAGTTGTCGATATATATTGAATGATGTTGACTGGATGACAGGGGAAATGACAGGATGAAGCGCCAGCTGGCAGCTCTTGAGTCAGCACTACCCAGGTGGGCAGCCCGTTGTTTACCCGAGCGTGGATTGTAAAACACTTTGCGCTGGGTCTCTAGCCGAGGATAGACGCTACATAAGTTATTCATAATAATGATGATAATAATATGATTTATGAAAATAACAGCAAAGATTTGCACAAAGGTTAGAAATTTCTGTCTGTGGGAGCATTTTGGTCTAAATGTTTTGCTGAATCGTGTTGCAGGTGATATTCCGGAAGCTTCAACAACGTTCAGTGCGCAGCTCCTAGGGCAGAGCTTTCTTAGGTACCCTAGTTGTGAGTGGAGATGGCTTGTACCATGAATCATGGACAGAAGACCAGGTGCTTTAAAAGCTGATGGGGATGATGCAGCTGTTCTCCAATACTGTATGTAGTAGTAGATAGATGATAAGAGAATGTATAACATAGATATGTCATGCTTTTAGAATCTTGGAATGATGCAACATTTTGACTTCATATACCTTGAAATGACATCAGCTGAAAATAGTCATGTTTTATAGTTTGTCTTGGACCATTTGTGCATTTCATTTTTTACCATATGATTTTTCTTTGTATGTACTGATATTCTCAGCTGTGTGTGAAACTGATGTAGTAACCTTGCTTAGGATGAGGATTTTGCCACTGTTTGTAATCTGTCTGTGGCGTTCGTTGGATAAGTTGGTCATAGATAGTTCTCTAAAATGGTAATGCCAGATGGGTATTGTGGACTTAACCTTTATGAATTTCTGTGCAGTCACAATGTGAGGAGATCAGAGAGTTGTGGAGGAGGTGCTGTGACTGGCGTGTGATTGTACTTCACAGTTATTCTATGGTCAATGTCGTGGTTAACATGTCAGTTCTGCATAGGAGACAGATGTAATCATGACTCCAAAGATTGCTGCCCAGTAGTTTGGTCTGGAGTCAGGATACTGTTGCCCGCAATTAAAAGATATGGAAAGACACACTGTTTCATTAAAACATTTTAGAATGCCATGGTATGAAAAGTGGTATTGGATCCTGTTAGAGATGGAAGAGAGAAGTTACAAAAATAGATCTCCAGCTCAAAAAAGGACAAGCTTAACAGCACTGTTATTGCTGCGTTGGATTTTAGATTGAATCTATAAGTTTGGGGAAATAATGGATGATTATTTTGTCAATAGTTCAGACAGAGATGTTGGCCTAGCTTAGGAGAGTGTTCCATGACACAAAACAGGCTTCAAGGCTTTTCAACGGTCACTTGAAATGACGGTGTAATTTTTCTTCTGTTTTAAAGTTTAGAGAACTTTTCGGAAAACTTGTTTGTAGAGAACAAGAGCTCACACAGTGTATACCTGCTTACAATTGTTGGACAACTGGTGGGAATGGTGTGTTCTTTGTGTGATTTTTTTTTTCCTTTTTTTTTTGTTTGTTTTTGTGGTGAGTGGGACTCCAGAACAGCCATTATTGATACAGTTTACTCTGTTTGCATTTGTTGTCATGATGATTTTATTTGAGAAGGCTGAACTCATATTTTATCTGATTGTTTTAACCAGTGAACAAGATGCTATTTTTATGGGTGATTTATTCAGTTTGTGAAATTAAATTTCTGTTCTTTTTGATGAGCATCATTGTTTGATCGCAAAATGTTAATATCATGATGATCTGGGGAAAAACATCCTTTTTATGCACTACATTTCACTGTATTGGGTTAGTTTTTGTGTGAGTATATAGATATTGCTGGAAGTACCTGGAAACCAATCATGAACAGATCACTGTGGATATCATTGTTCCTTTCACTCCAACCTGGTCATTGCCTGCGTCCATGGGGTAGATCCTGCGAGACCCCCACTCCCGGAAACAAGTGACAATCGTGTGACTATTCTGACTTGCCAACTGTTTGCCGCTTCCTGTACTTGCACAACATGCAGTGTGGTGGCCTCATGCTTTTTTATTTTTTGGAGCTAACGATGCGTTTCCTTGGGGCAGCTACTGAAGATGTGTGCACGGCGGAGAGCGAGAGGAGTGTGCCTTTTTCAGTATTACCATGGTGCTGCTCTGGGGCTCTTGGCTGGGAAGTGCAGGTGGGCAGCTGCAGCAGTTATGGATTGATAAGTGTTCAGAAGAGACGTGTGATCGTGGACACTGAATGTGGGGTACTGACCTGACTTGGCAATAACCCAGGATGGCAAGGTTGGCAGCTCTATTTACACACACATGGTGTGTCCGAAGTAATAGAATTGATTCACGGGACTTATGTGTCTAAAAATGGGGACCATTAACGCGCACCCTCATGCAGGCCCGTGGCTGACTATTGTTGAAATTTTGTGGGTAGGAATGCTACTAATTTTTGTTGTTCGTCTGCTGTGGTGTGTCTCCCATTGTACTCTTGGGTTGTCATTAAAAAGGGAAGAAATCATTGTTAAACAAGATAGTAGCAAACCTGCTATTTATATTTGATAAGTAATGATTGTCTGTCATACTGCAACCCTGTACACTAGAGAAATTGGCCCAGTTGAAGCATGTCAAAGAACAGTGTTGTATCATGATTTATTATAAATCTGTCTTTTGTGCTGTTGTTTCTTTACCATGCTTGACTTTTTGTGTGTGTGTGTTTTTTATTTTACAATGCTCATCTGTTTCATATACCATATTTTCAGTAGACAAATGCTTGTTATTTTTCCTTTCCTTTATCAAACTCTTGACACCAACAGCTTGTCTGCTAGTAGCACTTTGTCATTTAAAAGTAAAACGGAAATAATGTTGATGAGCTGCCTACCCATAACACAACGGCTGAGTTCCCTACTGTTTGACATCCACTTATGAGTGTGATGATCCACAGATATCAATTTTGTCAGTGGTGTTCATACCTTGGATGATTCTTGCAAGCTTTTATGGGGCTCAGGCGTTCATCACTGGCACACCCCTCCCCCTGTTTGCTCACAAGGAAAATAAAATATTGAATTGAATAAATAGTAAATAGCAAAATGGTATAAAAAAAAAAAAAGAGAGATTAACTTGGAGTGGCATTGTAATCACTGTGTTAAGGAAATAGCCTCCGTGATTCTTGATTTCCACTGAGTGAAGAGTGTCTGTAACAGTAGAAGTCATTTTATCTGGTAAACTGTAGATGGAGGCTGTCTTCTGTGTGTGAACTGGAAGGAAATCGGTCTGCCTGGTGTTGGACAAGCAGCAGTCATTTATCCTCTTTCCCCTGTGCCCCTCCATTCCCCCATTCTTTTCTCTGTCCCCTCAAAAAGTTCTGAACAGGGACCATTTTGATGTGTATGTAGAACTGTCAAATGCAAGGTTTATCGCAGTATTACTTACAGTGTTGTCTCATGTAAGATGTCTTATTTTGAGTGTGTGCAACATTTAGCTTCATGAGTGTCAAATAATGCTTTCTATTAGTGTCTTTTTTCTCTCATGTCATTTTAAACATGGATGCCCCCTCCCTCTCTTTCTCTCTCACTCTCTCTTTCTCTCTCTCTCTGCAATACAGCTTGGTCCACCATCAGAACTAGCAACTTAATTTTGGGAACAGAGTGAAATTTTTAGAAGAAATAGCAGACGTAAGATATAAGTTTTTTTGACAACAGGTGTGAAACTGGCTTTAGTAATGTGAAGCAAAAATTTGGAGTTATGTTAGCCTTGTTTTGCGTTGTGTTTTATTTTCCCTGCTGTGTTCCATGGATCAAAAAAAGATCCATATATATTTCATAAAAGCTTTGTACCAGAGACCTCCTCTGAGTACTTATTGGATTAAAAGGAAAAAAAAAAAAAAAAAAAGAAAGAGAGAAACTTGCACTTTTCAAAGAGAATATTCTGTTTATGTCACGTAGGGTATTTCATAAGTCAAAAAAGACCCAAATTATACACTCAGACGCGTGCCACGCATTCACGCACACACGCACACACACACACATATACATAAACATGCAGTACTTTTCATTTTAAGGATTAATTTAGTACTGAAGATACAAGTGACAAAATGTGGTGAGCACTGAGGTTGAGTTAAATCAGTGTTTGTAGGTGTGAGCCAGCATGCATGTGTGTGTGTCTTGGTGGATTCATGAAGGCTTTTTCAGTACACAGTTTGAATTCCTAGCAACATTGTATCGGTTGGTCATTTAAACACTGTGATCTAGGTTGAAGGTTTTGTGCATTCTCTCCCTCTGTGTGTGTGTGTGTGTGTGTGTGGTAATGGTAGTAGTATTTGTATAGTGCTTTCTCTTATGTATGAATAAGCTGGAAAGGGGGGGGGGGGTGGGAGATGGGATGGGGGGGGGGACAGACAGGAAGAAAGAAAGTTTTCAGGTTAGCTTTAAAAGATGATAGGGTTTTTTGTTGTTGTTGTTGTTGTTGTTGTTTTTTAAGAGCAAGAGACAGAGAAAAGGCAGTAGCCAATGTTTGATTGTTTAAATCTGGGAAATTGGAAAGACAGTGGATATGACGCTGGACATAGAGAATGGGATGGGGAATAGAGGTGAAGACAGTCACAGAGATAAAAAAACAGACAGAGCGCTCTGTGTGTGTGTGTGTGTGTGTGTGTGTGTGTGTGTGTGTGTGTGTGTGTGTATGTGTGTGTGTGTGTGTGTGTGTGATCTCGTCTTGCTGACATGCACATGGTTGTTTTTTGCCCAGCTGCACACAGTTGCATATGTGTATGTAAGTGTGCGAGTCAGAGAGAGAGAGAGATGAACAAACATGGACAGATCACTGACACACTGCAAACCAGTGTATCATGCATTTCCAGCATTTGCATGAAGAGAATGATTTCAGATACCATGATTGGCAACACCAGTTTAAAACCAGAGTCAAACTCGGGGTCGATTGCTTGTGTAAAAATGGGTCTTTTTCCGGTTCAGACACACAGCAGGGGAACCTTTTTTTAGTAGACTGTTTATTTGCGTCAAGAAAAATACTGCTTCACACACTGTCGTAGATAATGGACGCAAACATGGAATTTTAAGCATGTGATTCATCTTGCAGAAAACTTGTTACCTTGAAAAGATATCACAGCTCCTTTCCTTTTTCTTTATTTCTCTCCTTTTTTTTTTTTTTTTTTCAATGACCAGCAACTGCATGGCTAGGTTTCGTTCTCCCAACCTCATTTGTCTTTGTTTCTTTGCTGACCAAACTTTGTGTGAAGGAAGCAGATAGCGCCGACTGGAAATACTTCTGGAATTATCCAGTGTCTTAGGCTGCCATGCTGTCTGAGAACAACATACCATTTTGAAGTGGGCTCAACAGATTCAGATGCATGTGTGTCATACAACCTGTCCAGCTAAGTATGCTTTTTTGCAGGAAAGAATTTGCCATTTGCATGTTACCAAAAGAAAATTGTGATATTTTACACCAGCATATATAGAAATGTTATTCAAGCTTGGCTTGAGCAAAACTTAGAAAAATAGTATGGAAACTTTGGAAGGGGGGGGGGGGGTGTTTTGTTTTGTTTGTTTGTTTTTGATATTGTCCTGGTATAAGGGGGCAAGGTGTACTGAAATGAAAAAGTAGCAGTTATTTTGTTTTAATCAAGCTAGGATGGAGTTTAGGTGTGTAAGTGGCTCTGTAAACTGATTTATTTGCAGCCAATTTCAGAAATGCCCGCCCGAATTGTTACGTCATTGGTCAAGTTTTGTTTAATACAATTGAAACATATCAGTGCATATTTTAATGGTGCCATTCATTTTATGTTACAGTATCTTAACATCATTCTGTCCCTGGTATCTGCATTATAGCCATACCATAAAATGGCACTAATCATCAGCTGTTTTAATGGTTCACTAGGATGACAGATCTTGATGGGGGGGTGGTGAAGGGGATTTATGAAAGATGGGTCTGGAGAGAGGATTAGGAAAACTTACTGATGGTTGATGTTCTTTTAGACGACGAAATGATAGCACACCTGGATTGGTCTGAGCTGCCCAGCTAAAATAAAGTTTTGAAGCAAAAACCAGCCAAGAGAATGCGCTACACGTGAATTACTATTTCCTCATGCTCTTACGTGGCCCCTGCCAATACCAGTGCAAACCTGAAGCTTGGGTTTTTGTTGTTTCTGATTTTTCTTAAAAGTGCATTTCATATTTCAGAGTAATTGTCCACAACTCTGGATTTAACTGTCGCTTATAAAGCAGGAAAGTTTCTTTGTGTCATTGGCAGGCACTAGGCGATACCAGCTCTGTCCATTGCGTGTGTGTGAGGGTTTTTTTTTTTGTTTGTCGTTTTATTTTTTTGTTAAAAAGATTTCTTCACAAAGGAACCAGTTTGCATTCTGTGTATCTTGCCATATATCTTGGACATTGATTGTGAATGAACAGTGATTCATGTGATGAGTTTAACTGCTGTCATAGAACAGATGCTGAATTAGGTCTCTGTGCTTTGTTTTTTTTTTTTTTTTTTTATTGTGATGTGGGTTTTTCCAGTTTGGTTTTGTCTGTAATGATTTCACATGAAAGTGAAGTGTCTTAACCACTACTTCAGCTGCGTTGTGTAAAGATTTTCATGTCAGTTGTAATTCTTTGAATTACATATTGATTTGAATTGAACTAAGTTTCGTCGTGTTATGTTTGCTTTTGTTATTTATCCTCATATTTTAAATGAGAGGATAGTGATTGTGTTTTTACTTTTTTTCCCTCTCTCTCATCATTTATACTGATTTATAATTCCTATCTCTCTCAAACAACATATATACCAATTTATCCTTTCTGCTTCTGAGTCATCAAACCCCATAAGTTTCTCTAATCGATTTTTAATGTTGCTCTTTCTGTTTACTCTTCTTCAGGTATGCCAGTTCATCTTCCTTGACACCCTGTCAAGCTGTCTATCTGTCAGTCACTCAGTCAGTCTAATACTTAATGTGAGTGCCTGTTTGACTTATATCATGATTGAGATTGCATATTTGTGCATTGTTTATTTCTTTCTTTCTTTGCTGGATTACTGCAGTTCTTATGTGTACATTAAGAGAAGAATGTTTCCATTTGTTCTATTTTGTTGGAAGTAGAATTGTTTCCCTTTTTTTTTTATCTTAAATTTTGTTAAGGAAAAAGCCTTGAGTTGAAATCATTACTATGCATCTAATACAACTATATCTCTGCGTAAGACTTCTGAACTGTATATACACTGTAAAACAATCTTGATACAATATCTGTGTGTTGGGTACTTCATCTTATTATCCACTGTATCATATTCGATCACCAGTACTGGGAACTGGATTTCTTTTCCTTCCTATGAATGCAGACACATGGGTAGCATGAAATGTTTGTTGCAATGGGTATTGGAGGCATGTGTGCTTTTTTTTTTTTGTATTTTGGGTGCAGTGATTTTGGTACTTTGTAATTTGTGCTTTTATTTTCTTTTTTCCTTGATAGATAATGCTGATGGATTCTGTGTCCAGTGTGATAAACCAGTCGGTGGAAGTGATGAGCGAGAAATATCTTGCAAAGTTTGGAACATACAGTTAAGGTTCTGACACAGTCTTTTTTTCCCATTCATCAGAGATTGTAGTATCAATGGAAATACTACTCGCTTCACTCTGTCAACAGGTCTGATCCACAAACAATACTTTCTTTGACTTTTAAGATATTCTTGCAAGGACATGTAAAGATCTGTCTACAGTAGAATATCCATTATACTGATTGTTGGAGCATAGGTTTCTTTGCTTGGATTGTCCGAAGGGAAGCTGAAATGGGAGCCATAATTGTGCCCAAGCACAGGGTTGGAAATGTTGGTTGAGAGGGAAGCACCAGTGAAATGAAAGCTCGCAAGAAGATGGAGTGATGTGGGTTTTTTTTTTTTCATATGTGATGTAAAGCAAAACTAACTTGTTTCTTAAGTCTTTTTTTTTTTTCTTCTTTTTTTTTTGCGGATTAAATGACTTAATTATTTTTTTTTCTGTGATATCTATTTTTCTCTGTGCATTGTAAAGCTACAAGTTAACTTAGTTGAAACATTTCTATGAAGAGAAGGAAATCCTTATTTTAAACAGTGTTAGATAAGGACTTTGTCACTGGCCGATTCACAGTGATGAGTTCGTTTGTAGGCCTAGTCCGTTTCAGTATTGTCAGTAATAGTAAAGCAGAAAGTGTGCAGAATCAGGAATACCAATTCTTTTTTTCTACCAACTGTGTGGCTGTGACAGCAGCCTTGGTCTCTAGCTCTTAGTAGTCTCACCTGTGATTTAGGTGGTCCCTGCATCTGTACAACAGACATTGATCCTGCACCTAGCTGTGGTAGGGATGGTCCCGGAGCCTCCACATCAACCACCCCTGTCGGCAGAATCCAAGGTCAGCGTCGGTTGAGGAGATGCTGGACCACCTGATAATAGCCAAGTACAGGTTGGACCTCTCTTATGGAGACATGACACCACCCTTATGAGTGGTCCAGTCTCTCTTCATCAGATGCTGATGGAGCATCTAGTGTGGAGGCATTGGCCCACTTGTATTATGGCAAAGTTCAGGATCAAACACTTGTTTTAAGTACACTGGGACCAGCCTTATCATTGACAGTTGCAGAGACCACCCTTATCATAGCCAAGTCTGAGTTAATGTCTGATGTAGGTACACTGGACCACCTACATAATGCGCAAGTCTGGAGTCAGTATCCGTTGTAGAGAAACTGCACAGCAAAGTCCAGGGTCAGCATCAGTTTTAGATACAATGGGACCACCCTTACTATAGTGAAGTGCAAGGTCAACATCAGTTGCAGAGACACTGCACCACTACTTAACCAAGTGCAGTGTCAGTGTCTGATGTAGAGAGATTGGGTCACCTTTATCGTAGCCAGGTGCAGTTTCAGAGTCTGTACCACTGAAGCAAACCCTTCAGGTGGCTGTGGTAGGGCTCATCCCCCCGAGTGTCTACAACAGACACTAACCTTGCTCTCCAGCTGTGATAGGGATGGGTCCATGGATCTCTTCCACAGATGTTTACGTTGCACCTAGCTTTGATACGGGTTGTCCCTGAGCCTCTGCATGGGACAGTCCGTGTCAAAGCTAAGTGCATGGAACTACCCTTATCATAGCTAAGTGTCAGGTCAGAGTTTATACAATAGACGCTGACTCTGCACATAGTTATGATAGGGATTGTCCCAGAGTCTCTTCAACAGATCATTACCCTGCTGTCATAGGTTTCTCTGTTTCTCTACAACTGTATTGATCCTTCAGTGTCAGATGGTCCCTGAATCTCTAGAGCAGACCTTGACCTGCGCTTCGCTGAACCCTGTGCACCGTAACAGACAGTGACCAAAACACAGAGCTATGATAGGTGGACTGCACCGTAACAGACAGTGACCAAACGCATAGCTATGATAGGTGGACTGCACCGTAACAGACAGTGACCAAACACATAGCTATGACAGGTGGGACTGCACCGTAACAGACAGTGACCAAACACAGAGCTATGATAGGTGGACTGCACTGTAACAGTGACCAAACGCATAGCTATGATAGGTGGACTGCACTGTAACAGACTGACCAAACACAGAGCTATGATAGGTGGACTGCACCGTAACAGACAGTGACCAAACGCATAGCTATGATAGGTGGACTGCACTGTAACAGTGACCAAACGCATAGCTATGATAGGTGGACTGCACTGTAACAGACAGTGACCAAACACAGAGCTATGATAGGTGGACTGCACTGTAACAGTGACCAAACGCAGAGCTATGAGGTGGACTGCACTGTAACAACAGACAGTGACCAAACACAGAGCTATGATAGGTGGACTGCACTGTAACAGACAGTGACCAAACACAGAGCTATGATAGGTGGACTGCACTGTAACAGTGACCAAACACAGAGCTATGATAGGTGGACTGCACTGTAACAACAGTGACCAAACACAGAGCTATGATAGGTGGACTGCACTGTAACAGTGACCAAACACAGAGCTATGATAGGTGGACTGCACCGTAACAGACAGTGACCAAACACAGAGCTATGATAGGTGGACTGCACTGTAACAGACAGTGACCAAACACAGAGCTATGATAGGTGGACTGCACTGTAACAACAGTGACCAAACACAGAGCTATGATAGGTGGACTGCACTGTAACAGACAGTGACCAAAACACAGAGCTATGATAGGTGGACTGCACCGTAACAGACAGTGACCAAACACAGAGCTATGATAGGTGGACTGCACCGTAACAGTGACCAAACACAGAGCTATGATAGGTGGACTGCACTGTAACAGACAGTGACCAAACACAGAGCTATGATAGGTGGACTGCACCGTAACACAGTGACCAAACACAGAGCTATGATAGGTGGACTGCACCGTAACAGTGAGTGACCAACACATAGCTATGATAGGTGGGTGGACTGCACCGTAACAGTGACCAAACACATAGCTGATAGGTGGACTGCACCGTAACAGACAGTGACCAAACGCATAGCTATGATAGGTGGACTGCACCGTAACAGTGACCAAACACATAGCTATGATAGGTGGACTGCACCGTAACAGACAGTGACCAAACGCATAGCTATGATAGGTGGACTGCACGTAACAGTGACCCAACACAGAGCTATGATAGGTGGACTGCACTGTAACAGTGACCAAACACAGAGCTATGACAGGTGGACTGCACCGTAACAACAGTGACCAAACACAGAGCTATGATAGGTGGACTGCACCGTAACAGACAGTGACCAAACGCATAGCTATGATAGGTGGACTGCACCGTAACAGTGACCAAACACAGAGCTATGATAGGTGGACTGCACCGTAACAGACAGTGACCAAACGCATAGCTATGATAGGTGGACTGCACTGTAACAGTGACCAAACGCATAGCTATGATAGGTGGACTGCACTGTAACAGTGACCAAACGCATATAGCTATGATAGGTGGACTGCACTGTAACAGACAGTGACCAAACGCATAGCTATGATAGGTGGACTGCACTGTAACAGTGACCAAACACAGAGCTATGATAGGTGGACTGCACCGTAACAGACAGTGACCAAACACAGAGCTATGATAGGTGGACTGCACCGTAACAGACAGTGACCAAACGCATAGCTATGATAGGTGGACTGCACTGTAACAGTGACCAAACACAGAGCTATGATAGGTGGACTGCACCGTAACAGACAGTGACCAAACACAGAGCTATGATAGGTGGACTGCACTGCACTGTAACAGTGACCAAACACAGAGTTATGATAGGTGGACTGCACTGTAACAGTGACCAAACACAGAGCTATGATAGGTGGACTGCACTGTAACAGTGACCAAACACAGAGCTATGATAGGTGGACTGCAGTGTAACAGTGACCAAACACAGAGCTATGATAGGTGGACTGCACTGTAACAACAGTGACCAAACACAGAGCTATGATAGGTGGACTGCACTGTAACAGATAGTGACCAAACACAGAGCTATGATAGGTGGACTGCACTGTAACAGACAGTGACCAAACACAGAGCTATGATAGGTGGACTGCACTGTAACAGTGACCAAACACAGAGCTATGATAGGTGGACTGCACCGTAACAGACAGTGACCAAACGCATAGCTATGATAGGTGGACTGCACTGTAACAGTGACCAAACACAGAGCTATGATAGGTGGACTGCAGTGTAACAGACAGTGACCAAACACAGAGCTATGACAGGTGGACTGCAGTGTAACAGACAGTGACCAAACACATAGCTATGATAGGTGGACTGCACTGTAACAGACAGTGACCAAACACAGAGCTATGATAGGTGGACTGCACTGTAACAGTGACCAAACGCATAGCTATGATAGGTGGACTGCAGTGTAACAGACAGTGACCAAACACAGAGTTATGATAGGTGGACTGCACTGTAACAGTGACCAAACGCAGAGCTATGATAGGTGGACTGCACTGTAACAGTGACCAAACACAGAGCTATGATAGGTGGACTGCACTGTAACAGTGACCAAACACAGAGCTATGATAGGTGGACTGCACTGTAACAGTGACCAAACACAGAGCTATGATAGGTGGACTGCACTGTAACAGTGACCAAACACAGAGCTATGATAGGTGGACTGCACTGTAACAGTGACCAAACACAGAGCTATGATAGGTGGACTGCACTGTAACAGTGACCAAACGCATAGCTATGATAGGTGGACTGCACTGTAACAGACTGACCAAACACAGAGCTATGATAGGTGGACTGCACTGTAACAGACAGTGACCAAACACAGAGCTATGATAGGTGGACTGCACTGTAACAGACAGTGACCAAACACAGAGCTATGATAGGTGGACTGCACTGTACACAGTGACCAAACACATAGCTATGATAGGTGGACTGCACTGTAACAGACAGTGACCAAACACAGAGTTATGATAGGTGGACTGCACTGTAACAGTGACCAAACACAGAGCTATGATAGATGGACTGCACTGTAACAGTGACCAAACACAGAGCTATGATAGGTGGACTGCACTGTAACAGTGACCAAACACAGAGCTATGATAGATGGACTGCACTGTGTAACAGTGACCAAACACAGAGCTATGATAGATGGACTGCAGTGTAACAGACAGTGACCAAACACAGAGCTATGATAGGTGGGACTGCACTGTAACAGACTGACCAAACACAGAGCTATGATAGGTGGACTGCACTGTAACAGACAGTGACCAACACAGAGCTATGATAGGTGGACTGCACTGTAACAGACAGTGACCAAACACAGAGCTATGATAGGTGGACTGCACCGTAACAGACTGTGACCAAACACAGAGCTATGATAGGTGGACTGCAGTGTAACAACAGTGACCAAACACAGAGCTATGACAGGTGGACTGCACTGTAACAACAGTGACCAAACACAGAGCTATGATAGGTGGACTGCACTGTAACAGACAGTGACCAAAACACAGAGCTATGATAGGTGGACTGCACTGTAACAGACAGTGACCAAACACAGAGCTATGATAGGTGGACTGCACTGTAACAGATAGTGACCAAACACAGAGCTATGACAGGTGGACTGCACTGTAACAGTGACCAAACACAGAGCTATGATAGGTGGACTGCACTGTAACAGACAGTGACCAAACACAGAGCTATGATAGGTGGACTGCACTGTAACAACAGTGACCAAACACATAGCTATGATAGGTGGACTGCACCGTAACAGACAGTGACCAAACACAGAGCTATGATAGGTGGACTGCACTGTAACAGACAGTGACCAAACACAGAGCTATGATAGGTGGACTGCACTGTAACAGACAGTGACCAAACACAGAGCTATGATAGGTGGACTGCACTGTAACAGTGACCAAACACAGAGCTATGATAGGTGGACTGCACCGTAACAGACAGTGACCAAACACAGAGCTATGATAGGTGGACTGCACTGTAACAGACAGTGTGACCAAACACAGAGCTATGATAGGTGGACTGCACTGTAACAGACAGTGACCAAACACAGAGCTATGATAGGTGGACTGCACTGTAACAGTGACCAAACACAGAGCTATGATAGGTGGACTGCACCGTAAAACAGACAGTGACCAAACACAGAGCTATGATAGGTGGACTGCACTGCACTGTAAACAGTGACCAAACAGAGCTATGATAGGTGGACTGCAGTGTAACAGTGACCAAACACAGAGCTATGATAGGTGGACTGCACTGTAACAGTGACCAAACACAGAGCTATGATAGGTGGACTGCAGTGTAACAGATAGTGACCAAACACAGAGCTATGATAGGTGGACTGCACCGTAACAGATAGTGACCAAACACAGAGCTATGATAGGTGGACTGCACCGTAACAGTGACCAAACACAGAGCTATGATAGGTGGACTGCAGTGTAACAGATAGTGACCAAACACAGAGCTATGATAGGTGGACTGCACCGTAACAGTGACCAAAACACAGAGCTATGATAGGTGGACTGCACCGTAACAGTGACCAAACACAGAGCTATGATAGGTGGACTGCACTGTAACAGACAGTGACTAAACACAGAGCTATGATAGGTGGACTGCAAGTGTCTACAGCAGACATTGACATTAGCTGGGCCCTGAGTATCTTGAACTTAGCTATGATGGGTGCAGTCCCGAAGTCTCTGCAACAGACAAACCCTGCATCTGCCTATGATAGGGGTTGTCTCAGCCTGCTACAGTAGAGAAGCTTATTAAATCTCAGCACCTGGCTATGATAAAAATGGTCTCCAAATGTGAGCTGCAACCGATGTTGATCCTGTACTGTCATAAGGGTGGTCGCTGGGACGTTGACCCTGCCCATAGCTGTGAAAGGTAGTTCTTGAGTCTGCCTATAGCTAATGGTGAGAGTGGTCTTCCAAGTCCCTGCTACAGACATTGACCCTGCACTTAGTGGTGGTAGATGACTCGGAGAGTTTGCAGCTGAGGTAGCTGTGGTAGAGGCAGTTCCAGAGTCTGTACAGATCTTGTACCTGTCCATAGCCACGGTAGGGGTAGTCCCTGTACAGCAGGTGTTAACTCCCTGCGCTCTGCTATGCTTTTCCATAGTGTCTCGGCAAAATTTGGTAAAGGGAGGTATTTGTCAAGACAGAAGTTGCACTGGGGTGTCTGTGTTTCTGGACTGCTATGGTGGAGTCTGTTTCTATAACAGCTTTTAAAGCCAATCCTTCGATTGACATCATAGTAGTAATATTGTAATCTTCTTTTTTTATGTAAATGGAATATACATTACCAGACCTTGGAAATTAGGAATTCAATCATCTTCAGTCAAATATGCTTTGATTTATTCAAAGTATGCTTCGCATCTGAAGAAGTAAGTTAAAAAATGGGGGGGGGGGGGGGGGGGGGGGGATTTTGGAGGAGAGGGAGAGAAAAATAAAGTGTATGTAATCTGGATTCATTTTTCTCCTTTCTGTTTTCGTGATTACATGTCTTAAACATGGGGACAAGAGTGATACGTGACTCCAGGATGATCAAAATGGTCAGCTGGTCCCTTGGTTTCTGGTTGTACTGGATATGGCTTTAATTGCTTATCAGTATTGAGCTGGTCCACAGCCTTGTCTATGTACAGTATTTAGTGGCATAGGTCAGTTGATAAAATCCTTATTAATACACTGCTCTGGCTTGCCCTATGAAAAAAGATGATGAAATAAGTTCACTGTATGTAATTTGATCTTAATTTCTAAAAGTCGAGTGTGTACTTTTTCGAGAACATTGCACACTGTATAAGAAATTTGTGAACTACTCAAGTTTCAGTTTTATTCAGAGTATTATTAATAGGAACAGCATAAATAGGTACAAAAGTAATGATATTTCTCCCATAGTTTTTTTGTTGTGATTGTTGCTTTTTTTTTTGTTGATGTTATAGTTTTTTTTTTCTTGTTTTGGATTTATTTTTTTATGAAATGTTGCATATATTGTTAGTATGACTGTTATGTTTGCTTGCTCTTTTTTTTTTTTAAATCTCCTCTGCTCCTTGCTAGACTTTGACAATGAAATGAATTTATTTGAAGGAAAGAGAGAACAAATGACTTTATTTTGTTGTGCATTCAAGAGATTCATCTTTATTTTTGAAGGAGTGTCATAGCTGGTATAAAATAACACTGAAAATTAAATGTGTAAAGTTATTGCTGTTGTGAATGTAAGTATTGTGATGTAAAGGTCTTGTATCCTGTTCAGTCATATGTAGATTTGCAGACTTTGTGTTTCTTCTGCATATTTCTCTCCTAACTCTTCTCTCCTCACCTCATCCCCTCTGAACACACCTTTTTTCTTTTTCCTCTCTTTATGTCTTGGCTTTTTCTCCTCATTCTCATGTTATTGCCTCTACTCCCTGTTATTTCCGTGTGCTCGTTACCATGTTGCTGTAATGCTACTATTATCTATCTCTGTGCACACCTTTTTTTCTCCAATCAGATAGCTTCAAAATTATGATCATAACTTGATCTTTTCAGAACATTTTGCTTCATTTGTAAACTTGTCCATTGTTTAATATACTATATATTTGACGATTGGATTTTATATCGTTTGTGCTGCTGTTATTTGTAAATAGGTCCTAAAAATTAGGTATGTGAACCGAGTTTGCTGTATAGCTTGTACGGCACATGGCATACAATGACGGATTGATGTGATTCACAATCATTGAATTTCACCATCTGCATGGCAGAACAGATATATAGAGCGCATGTGATGGGAAGCATCACCTGCTCTTCATGAGAAGCGGAGGAAAAAAGACCGGGATGTAGCACTGATTTTTTTCTCTTTCTTTCTGTCTACCCTTTCAAATAAGCATCATAGTTAAGTCATCGAAAAGACTCAGCTGGCTGTTGAAAGACCTTTACGATGGAGTTGGTAGCAGCCAAGATTTGTGGAGACCTCAAAGATGGAGTGGGCAGCTGTTGAGATTGATCGGTACAGGAGATTTGAAGGAGATGGCCTGTGGTTTGCGTGGCGTGATGAAGCTTCTGAATGTAATGAGGTCTAAGGGAAGAGGTGTGGTGGCATCTTTTGATGAAGCTGATTCCTTTCCCTCCCCCTCCCCTTCTCTCTCCCTCTTTCCTCTCCCATCCCACCTGCCTCCTTCCCTTTTATTCCACCACTGACCTTACAGGATCTACATATATTTGTTGAGAGTTTTAGGAATCGTAAGTAGTCAACGTTAGTTAATGATCATGTACAGTTAGGAACTTTTTGATGGTTTGTTACTGGTTAAAAGACAGGGTATAGTGCGGGAAGGAACTGTTAGCAGGTAGGGATAACAGAATGTTGTGAACAAATCTGTGCATGACTTGGCTATGACATGATCGTACATTGAAACTATGATGAAACCATAACTGAAATTGAATTGTACTCCGTCAAATTTAGACGTTTATGTGTATTGAAAGGAAATGACCATCTGAGTATCAACTCCAGTTATGTCGAAGTTCAGAAACTTTTTTTTTGGGGGGACCAGTTTGCATTAGCACTGTGGTTCTATCTTTTTAAAGTATTTTTCTTCCATCACCCTCTTTTTTTAAATTTTCTTTCTTTACTTTATTTCACTTCATTTATATATTTTCTGTTACCTTAAAGGGAATTGTCACCCATTCCCCCCCCACCCTCCCCATTTTTTAAAAAAGTACCAAATCTTTTCCTTTTTATGGAACATGTAGAACATAAAGCCAGTTCCAGAAGGGGTCAAGAGCAAAGGGAAGATAGACTGGATTTTTTTCTTTGGTGGGGAAGGAAGGGGGCGGGGGCCCTCATATTGGATATTCTTACTATTTTCTAATAGAGGAGAGTTACATGGAAGGAGAGGAAACTAAAACAAACAGTGGTTGCCAGTCATTTTTGATAGCCTCGGATATACCAGTGGATGGAGGGGAGGAAACTAAAACAGTGGTTGCCAGTCATTTTTGATAGCCTCGGATAAGCTGGATTAAACTCGAGAAAGGTGCATAGATATTGTGTATTTGTTTAAGACTGAGGAAGGGAAGGAGAGTGGGGAGGGGCAGACATGCAGATGAAAATTGCTTGATGGTTCGGTGTTAAAAAAAAAGAAAAATCATTCTTTGTTTATACTGTGTACCTGAGTAGGTGATGGGGTTTTGGTGTGTCACTGTCCTGATGTATGTTCGCCTGTCGACATCTAATAATGCTTTAGACCTCACAGTGCCCCCTCCTCCCCCCCTCCCCACCCATCTGTTCTTATTTTGCATTGATACTCTTGGTTTGTGATTTCCTTCCTTTCTTATTCAGCCTTAGTGAAGTATAAATGTTTTGTTAGTAATAAGAAAGCCTTTGGATGATTGTCTGGTCTTTGTTCTATGTTTAAAAAAAAAAAAAAAAACAGTCAGTGATTTTTTTTTTTCTCTCCGTATTTGTTCTGCTGAAAACTGTAACTAAGTACAGATATTTTTTTGTTTGAACTGGATTGGAATGTCGGCTCTCAATCAGAGATTCATTGAGTTCAATTCAGAAAATATATATCAGTTACACTGTGCTGTTTTAATTCTGATCCTTTGTTTCTTTCTTAACCTTGTAAAGTGTGCTTTGTCATGCATTTTGTTCTCTTTGTAATATAAGATTTATCATTACATTACATAGAAACCAAGTAATGCCTTGGTATTTGCTACACAAAATTGGTTGTACAGATAGATTTTAAGAAAATCTTTGATGTGACAATAAACCAGACCATTCACTGACAGCGTATGTGCTTGTACGAATGAACCCTCCCATGTTGAAGGCCAGAATTCCAAAATGTGGAAAATTGACATGTTGCTGTGTTTAGACACATGCAGCATAGTAATGCAATAATTACACACACACACATTCAAACACAGCTGAGGAAACTGTCCCATTTTTTTTACACACAGATATCAATCGTTGCCTGTTCATCCAGGATGAGTTACGAGCTAGACATGTCTGTTGGATATGCAATGATGATTAGAGGTTCATTATAGTCAAGCTGACCACACTGGTCTACAGTCTGGAATAGCA
>JADBJO010006241.1:2500-5000 GCA_016801955.1 Conus betulinus
GCTGTCCATAAAATATGAAATGAGCGAGCGAGCGAGAGGAGAGAGAGAGAGAGAGGAGAGAGAGAGAGAGAGAGAGAGAGAGAGAGAGAGAGAGAGAGAGAGACGGACAGTGGGGAGGAGGGGACGATCATCAGGGAGGGGGGATGGGGGTGAGAGAGAGATGTGGAATGGACCTGCCCTGAAATTGAAGAGTATGTTTATCGTGGAGAGAGAATATTTGGTTTTTGCATTTTGAACGATTCCCCCTTCTCCTGCCCCACCCCCGCGTCAACCCTCCCTTTCTTCCTCCCGTCGCTTTCTTCCCCGTTGAACATGAAAGCCACTTTCAAAGGCGAGGAAACGGCGTCAAGTGCTTTCTCTTTTCCACCGGGCATTTGATCACACACACACACACACACACACACACACACACACACACACGGATATACGCGCGCGCGCAGCTTCGCGAACGCACACACACAACAGTCATGGTGATCATATGAGCGATGCCTCTTCCCCTTCAAATCCCCCCCCCCCCCCCCCCCCCCCCCTCCTTTCCCAGAGAATCACAAATCGTACACACGCGCACACTCAAGACTCTCTCCCTCTCTCTTTCCTTCTGTGTCACGCACACACACACACACACACACACACACACACACACACACACACACACACACACACACACACACCATACCCACAACCATCTCTCTGTTCTTTTTCTCCTTGTTTTTCTCCATTTTCAGTTTTCAATCCTGATTCGTTTCTAGCGCGCGCATGTGTGTTATCTCGTGTGTGTGTGTGTGTGTGTGTGTGTGTGGGGGGGGGGGGGGGGGGATGGGAGGGGTGTGTGTGTGTGTTTTTTGTGTGCGTTGGGTGGGATGGAGATGGGGGCTCCCCCTCTCCTCTTCTAGTTTGTGTTCTTCTCTCTGTGTCTGCATCTCTCAGTCTCCCTCCCTCTCTCTCTCTCTCTCTCTCTTTCTCTTTCTCTCAACAGTACGTAATGGGGAGGAGGGATAGAAAGGAAGGGGGGAGATACCCACGTGTTCAGTTTCACCGAAGGGGTTTAGACAAACTGTCAATCATTTTCAAGGGACACTTTATTGCCGAATGAAATTGCCAAGGAATGACTAGTGAAGAGAAACGTGAGGAAAAGGAGGAAGGGGTATATGCGAGATGGCGGAGAGTGGCGGATGGATGGAGAAAAAAGGAGAGGGATCCGAGGAAGGATGGATGGATGGTGGTGGATGTGGGTTGCGGATGGTGGTGGTTGGTTTTGCAAATGCATGTGCGTAGTTCAGTTTTTTTTGTTTTTTTTTTTTTAATTCAGTTTTTGTTTAAGATATTTTTTGTGCCTTCCCACATTTACTTTCTCTATTTCGTGTGTGTGTGTGTGTGTGTGTGTGTGTGTGTGTGTGTGTGTGTGTGTGTGCGTGCGTGCGTGTGTGTGTGTGTGTGTATATGTGTATGTGTGTGTGTGTGCGTGTGTGTGTACCTTCGCGCACACGCGCCCCAGTTAAATGGAACCGTGAAAAGGGAGGGACATCCTCCTCAGTCAAGGAGGGAGGAGGAGGTGCACGATCTTCGTCGTCGTCGTTGATGATGGCAGGCTGGATGGAGGAATATTAGTGGAAGTCGGGGAGGGGGGGGGGGGGGGGGGGGGGTTCGGGTAGGGGTTGGGGTAATTCTCGTCTCTCTCCGGTGGCTGGCCTGGATCGATCTGCCCTCGTCTTCAGTTACTAAAATAATTGGCCGGTTATGTTTCTATTTGTGTCCGGGTGCCAATTGACGGACCGAGGCCCGTTGCCAGGGACCCTCAGGCTCACACACGTCCCGTATCGGACGGTCACGGTTTCCGCAGGTGGATAGCGTAGTTAGAGGTGTGTGTGTGTGTGTGTGTGTGTGTGTGTGTGTGTGTGTGTGTGTGTGTGTGTGGACGCGCGCGCGTGTATGTCTCTGTGTTTGCGCGCGTGCGTGTGTGACTTTGTGTTTTGCGTGTGTAATTGATGTGTGTGTATGCTTTTGTGTTACATGAATAAGTTTGTGCGCGCGCGTGTTGTGTGCAGTTGAACACATGTGTTAATACTTGAGGTTTGTGGTACGTTTAAGTGACGTGTTGCGCTCGCACTTTTTTTTTTTTTTTTTTTTTCAATTGATACAGACAGAGAGAGAGAGAGAGAGAGAGAGAGAGAGAGAGAGAGAGAGAGAGATATGGTCGGCCCACCGATCTGTGATCAATGGTGTTAGTTGGAAAAGAAAGATAGGGGATTTGCATGGAAACCTGCGCCAGCCAATGTGGTTTATTTTGACATTTCCAACCTGACTTACTGGCTGTGTCCCCGCCCTGCCGTGCAAATGTCATGTCTTGGGGCTGCAACTGAAGGGGGGGGGAGAAGGGGATGGGGGGGGTGGGGGGGGTGGTGCTGGCACAATTTGGGGCTGCGGGGGGGTGTGGATGGAAGCTTAGAAATACACAAGTTCGCATACACATCCCTCCCCGGCCCCCCCCCCCCCCCCCCCG
>JADBJO010006241.1:7500-25000 GCA_016801955.1 Conus betulinus
CTCTCGCGCCCATCCATCCCGGCCTCGTCTTTGACAGTAGCCATTAGGCCCTGCTCCTCCGGCTTGGAAGGATGCCCTGACCGGCCCAGTAAATTCTCGGTCTCTGCTCGTCTCCTGGGCGGCCAATCTGTCCCGTTTGAGAAGAACCAGGTTGACCTCCCCCGGCCCCTCCTGGCGGATGGGGTTCCAGCCCGAAGAACTCTCCAGGCAGACGTTGCCTGTCTCGGGGTCGGAAGTTTTTAAAGCTCAAAAAAAAGTGGAGGCGGGGTGGGGAAAGGGGGGATGGAGGGGGGGGGGGGGGGGGGGGGGGGGAGGGGGGAGTAATGATGATAAAAGTAGTGGGTTTCGGAACGTGGATGTGGGTGTGGTGTAGTGTGTGTGTGTGTGTGTGTGTGTGTGTGTGTGTGTGTGTGTGTGTGTGTGTGTGTGTGTGTGGAGCTGGAAGGCGGAGGGGAGTTTTAGGATCATGGATCATGGATCATTCTCTCTACGAGAAGACTTGACCTGCACAGAAAACACTCGTGTCTTTTTTTTTTTTCTTTTGGGGGTGAGGTGGTGGGGGAGGGGAGCGGGGTGTCCTTGTTTCTGGTTTTGTCTTGCAGAACCCATTGGGAGGAGGAAGGGAGGGGGAGGGGAGTGTCCCCGAGAATTACGTTTAGGAGTGGCGGAGGTTTTTACTGTGTCTAGACTTATGGAGGGGGGGAAACTTGAGGGAAGTTTCCGACTGGGCCATGATCGTGCGGGTCAATGGGTCAGAACTGATGTGCGGGCCATAGATACAAGAGACGAAAGGTTGTCCCGTACTCGGAGACTTGTTACAAGGAACTGTTATTTCAAACAAAACAAAACGCTATATTGAGCAGATGTCGCTATTGAAACATGATCTTAGCCATGTTTGACGCGCTTCATCAGGTTTTTTGTTTTTGTTGTTTTGTTGTTGTTTGATCAGTGATTATTGTTATGAAGTTTTTTGTTTGTTTGTTTACACAGAAGCAGTGTGGAGTAGTGAAGGGAAAGTACGGTAGAACTACGGTGGCAATTTTTTTTTTTTTTTTTTGACTCCTCAAGGGAAAGGCATGCAAGGAGTACCTGCAAAAACAATAATTATGAGACAGCGCTTAGGGTAGTCAAGGGGAAGTATGCAAGAACTGAGTTAACTAAAACATACATTGTGAGATGGCCTTTGAACTAGCCAAGGAATTGTATGAAAAAATCAAGTTCACCTAAACTATAATTGTGAGATGGCACTTATGTCAAAGGAAAGTACAGAACTGTTTTCACACACGCACGCACGCACGCACGCATGCACGCACACACGCACGCGCGCACACACACACACACACACACACACACACACACACACACACACACACACACACACACACACACGCACACACACTGCGAGATAGCACTTTGACTTGTTAAGGCGAAGACAGATCGTTAGAGCACAGTAACGATAATGATGAGACAGTAATTTGACAAGTCAAGGGAAAGTGTGGAAAGAATTACGTTCACAAATCGTTAGATGGGCACTTTGACCCGTCAAAAGAAAGTATGGAAAAAGGGTCTATTACGAAATAGTAATCAGTAATTGGGAAGCGGCACTTTGACTAGTCCAGAGGGAGTACGGAAGCACAACGTTGACAAAACCGCAGGTTACTGAAAACAGAATGATTGTGAAATTGCAGTATGACTAGTGTCACTTGAAAGTAGAGATTCAGTTCTGTTCATGATGTTTGTAGACCAAAAAAAAAAAAAAAAAAGAAAAAACCCATCTGACAGCAGAGGTAATAGTCTAGCTGCGTAATGGTGTAGGAAAGAACTGCGTCCAACACACACACACACACACACACACACACACACACACACACACACACACACACACAACACACACACACACACAGCGTGTGTGAACACGCGCACGTGCACATGTGCACACACAGATTCACTCTTTCTCTCTCTTTTTTTTCTCTCTCTCACGCTCTGTCTCTCACTCACTCACACACACCCACCACAAACACATGCACACGCATAACCAGGCACGCAAAATACGCACGCTGTGTGAGCATTTGCACACAGCACTCGCGCATACACGCAACGCGCACTCGCCCCCCTCCCCCCCCCCCCCCGCATCCGTCTCTCTCTCTATCTCTCTCTCTCTCTCTCTCTCTCTCGATCTCTCTCTCTCTCTCTCTCTCTCTCTCTCTCTCTCTCTCTCTTCTATCTCTCTCCCTCCCACCCCCCCTCGTCCTCTGTCTCTGTCTTCCTCTCTCTCTCTCTTCTCTCTCTCTCTCCTCTCTCTCTCTCTCTCTCTCTCTCTCTCTCTCTCTCTCTCTCTCTCTCTATATGTCTTCCACCCTTCCTCTCTCTCTCTCTCTCACCATCCCTCTCTCCTCTCTCTCTCCTCTCTCTTCCTCTCTCTCTCTCAGTCTCTCACTCGTGCACGCACGCACGCACGCACGCGCGCGCGCGCGCGCGCACACACACACACACACACACACACACACACACACCACACACACACACACACACACACCGGACACGTAGGTGCACACGCTCGACAAAGACGGTGAAAGAGATACAGACGGCTCGAGAGAAAGAGATTGGCCAAAGTAGGGTTTGGCACAATAATGTCACCATAGATGAGGGTTCGTTTGAGTGAAGGGTTGGGGGAGGGGGAGGGGGCGGGGGGGGGGGGGGGGGGGGGGGGGATCGGACATTGTTTAGCAAAATAATGTCAACACATGAAGGATGTCTTTTTGGGGGTGGGGGGGTGGGGCGCGGATACCAAAATAATGTCAACACAGAGGGATTTTGTTTGAGGGGAGGGGGGAGGGGGGCGGACACCCTACTGAGTAATTGCACTGGCACAGATGGTTGCAGAAATCATTCATATTCATGCACGCATATCTATATATATATATATATTATATGATTCTGCTCCTCCCCCCCCCCCCCCCCCCCCCCCCCCCAGTCTTTGTGTGTGTGTTGGAGGTGGGTGGGTGGGTAGGGAGTGAGTTGGGTGGTTCGTTGCATGCAGTTCATAGAACACATGACAATGTCTCTTGTTTCGTTTGGTTTTCCCCACATCTTGTGTTGAAACCGTTTTACTGTTTGTTCGTGAATCGGGAAAGTGATGTTCTTATTGAGGGACAATGGAACAACGCAATGTCTGGCAACACTCGCCCTTTGCTTCGAGACCTTTGTGTAATTTATATCGTTTACATTGTAAAACCTTCAGTTTCAATCTGTCACATGAAATGATATCCTGTGAGTCATGATTTATGACACAGCGAGACCATAACCCCTGACTGTCGATGTTTCCGTGTAGTATTTATAGTAAACTATCTGAAGAAATGGATGATCTTCTGTTAGAAATAGTGTTATATTAAGATACGAATGCAGATTTGCGTCTGCACACGTTTATTTGTGATTTTCTTTTTCTCCTAAGTTTACAGCCATCATGATTAAGAAATGACGACTTTTTACATTTATACAAATTCGCAAACAAATCACTGCGCACAGGTGCGCGCGCGCGTGTGTGGGTGTGTGTGTGTGTGTGTGTGTGTGTGTGTGTGTGTGTGTGGGGGGGGGGGGGGGGGGTTGCTTAATGAACAAAGACGGGGTTATGGACTTTAATTTGCTGCTGCTTTTGATACCTGGTAATTTTGCAGGACAGGGTTCGGGCTTATGTTTGATATTTGTTCTGTCTTTCACATTTTTTGCTCATCTTTAAGGACAAAGTGTACGGGCTTTATATTTTGCGTTTTTTTTTGTTTTTTTTTTTTTTTTTTTTTTTTTTGGGGGGGGGGGTTCGTTTTCTTTTTTTTTTTTTTTTTTTTAAAAGAGAGGGTTGTGGGCTATAGTATGGATACTTTATTCTGCTGCAGACCATGCCCATGGATGAGTTGCGGAGGCGATGCCTGGAGCATCTTGAGGTGTTGTCCCGAAAACGGATGAGGAGGATTCTGGCAGGTACAGGCTTAGTGAGAGAGAGAGAGAGAGAGAGAGAGAGAGAGGAGAGGAGAGAGAGAGAGAGAGAGAGAGAGAGAGGGAGAGAGTGGAGAGAGAGAGGAGAGAGAGAGAGGTGCGTGTGTATTTGTGCGCGCGCGTGTGTGTGTGTGCGTGCGTGCGTGCGTGCGTGAGAGAGGGAGAGAGACAGAGACAGAGAGTGGGGGAGAGAGTGCGCGCATGCACATTATTATTTTGATGGACAGTTTCATTGTGTCATGTTTCTGCACAGGCTTTGTTCTTCATAGTGTTTTTTTTTTTTTTTTGTTTGTTTTTTTTTGAGGGGGGTGGGGAGGGGTCTCTTCTTGGGAAAACAAATTTTAAGGCACTAACTAGGTTGTTGATCTGATTATTTTTCCTGCTCAGGTGCCGACCCGCAAACTATTTCTTCATCCGGCACAGACGATGACAGTACAGACGAGGATATGGAGAAAGGTAAGGCGTTTTCACTTTATATTGACTCAAACCAATCCCCAGGTGTGTGTGGGGACGGGCGTGCGTGCGTGCGTGTCCCTCTAAAGAAAGCCAAGAATAAAAACGTCTTAAAGAACACGGCACTGGGTGTACAGATAGGTTTGGAAATAAAAAGAACATTAGCACATGAATCAAAGCAATATTGAAGGATGGGTAATTGTTTTGTTTAAAAAAAAAAAAAAAAAAAAAAGTGTACAGCGCAGCGAAAGAAAATCGGTCTAGACATGTTGTTGTGGACAGTGCAGCCCGGCCACGGAGACCGAAATTCCAGACAAGATTTGCCTGCGAGTTGTCCAAAACTGGCATACCAGTTATGAAAGTACGTGCATGAAACACATTGAATAATTGAGAGAAGAGAGGAGAGATAAAGAGGTCGGTCACTACTGTCAATAAGAGGGAATACTCGGTGATCGTTTGGAGGGACGTAAATAGGTCCACCTGAGCTGAATGTCGGATTTTTTTTGGGGGGAAAAAAAAAGGGGGGGGGGGGGGGGGGGGGGATGGCTGCAGAGAAGGAGTTACTGTTGGAGCGCGTGTTGGGTGGGCAGGGGGGATTTCTGTCATTTTCTCTTCTGATCAGCTCAGCTTTGATTGTTTTTGCTTCTCACATGCCTATGTTTTTGAGGGTTCTTTGTAATGTTGTTGTCTTTTATCATCTTCACTCTCATTAAGTACTTTTGCGGGTTGATCTCGTCTGATTTTATGTTCTGCGTATCATTGTTGTTGTTATTGTTGTGGCCGTGTTTCCCTGCCCTCTCCCCTCCCTCCGTTTCCTCCACTTTGACTTACCGTTTCTACTGTTCTGCCGTGTCTTGTCTTTGTCAACGGCTTCTTCTGTCTTGAGCGTTGTTTTCTCTTCCATCCTCTATTTTGTTCGGTCCCCTCATTCTCCCCCTTTCCTCTGAGCCATCCTCCTTTTTTTTTTCCCCTTTGAACTTCATCTCCTCTGTCCACGCTCAGTCCGCCTATGTTTTTGTTCATTCATTGCGTACTAATACATTGTTTTGTAAAGGTGTGTATATTTGGCAGGTTTCAGTTCATCCTCTGTCATCTGTCTGTCATTGTTTCTTTTGCTGATTCGATTTGTGTTCACTGCGGTATTTAATGCCAAAAATATAAGTCAGCTAGTCCCCGAAAATGGATGCCTTGTTTGTGAGGAAGAAAAGTAGGTCGGGATGGGGAGGGGAGGGGAGGGGAGGGGGGGGGGGGGGGGGGGAGGGGAGGAGTGGATTCAAATTTCCTCGGCATCCGGAGTTTTTAAAACAGCAGGTCTGGTTTGCGGGAGGAGGTGGGGGGGGGGTGATCTTCAAACATCTGGGGCGCAGCCGTAGGATTTATCGAGTCTGTATACGTGTTGAAAGGGAGACGGCTTATGAAGGGGTGGGGTCGCTTCGAGTGCAAGTTTGGGATTGATGATCAGAGGAAAGCGGGGAGGAGGTGCGTGTGTGTGTGTGGGTGTGGGGGGGGGGGGGGGGGGGGGGGTGGTAAATGGAAGGGAGGTGGGGGGGTAGGGGGATGAAAAGGGCGGAGGGTGGAGGGATGCGTGTTTCCAAGGGGGTGGAAGCTGTTCTGGCTATGGATCTGTTTTCCCTTGTCTCGCGGATATGCTTATTTTCCCTCTCTCTGCGCCCACTGTTGTTGCGGTTGTAATTATTTTCTTGACATTTTCACTGCGACTGCCTTTGGAAAACGGATCTGGCCGGTGGGTGTTGTTGCACCCTTTTAGCTTCTGATCTGATGCAGTGTGGTGCGAGGGTGTGGGGGAGGGGGAGGGAAGATGGGAGTCGGAGAGAAAGAGGAAAGACGGGATAGAGAGAGGGAGGAGGGTGTGGTATTATTAGGACATGGGAAAGTGCATGTCTTGTCTGTTGGGAAGTTCTTTGTCAAATGTAGTAGAAGGGTTCTTTGTCAAATGTGGTCTAAACGCAGCGGTTAGGCCTGGCGTCATTGTGGCCTGGTCAGTTTTTTTAGCGGTAGGGGTACCGGGTCTACAGGCAGACACTGCAAGTTGAGAGGCCCGCTGGCCACCAGGATCATACAGGTGACAAGTGCTACGCGTTTGGCGTAGCACCTGACGGTTTCGTTGACGAGTGACAAACTACTGAGCTAAAGAAACACACCACGCACACCACACACACACACACACACACACACACACACACTCGCGCAGGCACGCACGCACGCACGCGCGCGCGCGCGCGCGCACACACACACACACACACACACACACACACACACACATTCCCACGTGCGCGGATGCTTCAAGGATTTTACCGCAGCTTATACAGATTGATCTTTTAGACTGTAGAATTAATTTTTGTCAGAAATGGCCAAGTTCGGGAAGGAGTGGGAAGAAAAAAGCCAAAGAGAAATCGCTTAAAAAAAAAAGAAGAAAATTTGCAATTTTGCCGTCTAAGCAGTAATTTTGTTTTTTGTTTGTTTGTTTGTCTTTGTGTAGGTAAAATCAAAGCCACACGATAACCAGAGAGATTTCAGCTAACACTTTACAAATACACACGTATCTATTAAAGGTTCATAAATATTGACAATCAACGTAGCTCAGATCTTTCAGAATGAACAGTAAACAAGTAGGGTAACTCTTTTGCTCCCATAAGAAAACCTAACAGAGTAACTTTTATTCAAGACTGGCACAGCCCTTTTTAAACTTGAATAAAGTCAGACAAAATACGAAGACGAACAATCTAAAAGTGAGGGAAAAAACAAGCGCAGGCCAACAACTCAACTGTCTTCATAGTAATGACTTGGCCAAGATTTGGACTTGGGGGTGGGGGGGTGGGGGGTGAAGATGGAGAGAAACTGGGAGCATGAAATTAAGAAAATATGTTATAGATATGAAAATTCTTCACTAGCTGCATGAGGGAACCGTCGCAATCCCCTTTGAAGGCAGATATATTTGTATTGCCTGCTCCGAGGCCTTTCGTCTGCTGGATCGGAACTGATCATGGAGACACGGCTGATGACTTCGTGTGTCATTTTAGAGGAGAGAGGGGTGGGGGGGGGGGGGGGGGGGGGGGGGAGGGTCTGAAGATCCAGAACAATACATATTTACGAACAATGGAGATAGATGCCACATTTGATTTAGCATGATCATATTGCTATGGCGACATTGTTTTCCCTCCTGTTAGAAAGTCACGAACAACCCCCACTACGTCCCCCCCCCGAAACGCCCCCCCCCCCCCCCCCCCCCCCCCCCACCCCCCCCCCCCCTCACTATTTTAAGACGAAAGTTGTACCTCCGAACAAGTAGGACACTTGTTTTAATGTGAACGTACATGTAGGATTCCTCGTGTGTGTGTGTGTGTGTGTGTGTGTGTGTGTGTGTTAAATCAGTTAATATAAAAGATACATATTAACCAGTCAGTACATTTTCTACAAACACTCGGAAGCCTAAATGTTATTGTTCACAGAATATGGACATGATTTCTGATATGCTAGAATCATGCCATATCTGGAATTGAAATAATATTCGGCGGTCATTATCGTTCGTAATAATTTTACAAACACACAGATCTGTACCAAATTTGTTCGTCAAATGTCGACACATTTTCTAGTGTCTTAGATTCGTGCCCTGTCAGGTTAATGAAAATAAATGTTCTCGACAACGAGGGTTAGGGACACGTACACGCATTATTAGCTGCTGCGAAAATTAGCAGGCTGAAAAGGTTTCGTTTTGATCCAGAATTGAAAGCTGTTGTGGATGTGTATCAATATATTCTAACTGTGGAGAATATTGGTGCTGAAAATGTTGACATGGTCCGGGCACATACAGATAACCCTTTTTTTGAAGGATGGTATATATAGATAACCCCTTTTATGAAAAAAATGTTTTAAAACTTGATAAGAAATTGTAAATTACTTATCAACAACTGTTGATCAATAGATAGCTGAATGCTTTCTTTGATGTGCACATGATCAGGAAGAGACATGCTGTTTGTATTAAACGTATGGGTAGACGCAGAAATGGAGCTTTTTTTTTCACCTTGTTTGAAACGCGCATGAAAATATTGAGGTATTCGTCAAATAGATTTTCTGTTATCAAGCGGCGTAATTAAGGAACCACGTGTTTCCAGGACAAGTGTAAAATTCTGACGACGAAAACAATACAGGGTCATGGGTGTTGAAGCCTGGTGAATCAGTCAGAAGGCAGTAATTCTGTCTGTGCAGTCTTCTCTGTTTGGGCTAGACTTGACTTCCAGTGGCAGTCAACAAATGGAATGAAAAATATGACGGTCAAACGGGGAAAAAAAAAAAGGTACTCGTGAGTTATTAGAGACCAACGTCTGACATTCTGCAGAGATGATTTCAAAGTAGGCGTTTGCACCGTGTCCTTCCCACCAAAGAATTTTAGAGTTTGTGCCGGATCGGTGAAGATGCTTAGGGCAGATTTTGGACTATCTATAGTGACTGCTTTACCATCTATTTATTGAGAGTATTAAGCATTTATTCTGGAACCCAGATGTCCTTTTGCTGATAGTTTTGGTTAGGTTTTCAGTCTCTCTGAAAACATCTTTGTTATATAGGCATTCCCTACATTGTATATCATGTCTCATTTGGATTTGAATATGGCACGTTCGCCGACAGTATATTTGAGATTCTTTCTAGCCAAGTTCTGTGCAGACTTTACAGGGGTCTACAGGTTGTTTTTGTTTTGAATTGGAAATATGCAGTGGATATGTGTCTGCAACACCTAACAAACTATTTGAATATGTGGCAGATGAGACTGCTTATGTACCGCATAATTTGCAGGAAGAAGTTTCTGTCTCATGTTTGATTTTATCGTGTGTGTTTTTAAACATGATTTTTATGTGAATATGGTTCTGTTGATGGCAGAGACATGATTAAGATCCTTTAAAGTATCTCTGCTTCATCCTACAGTCCTTCGTACTGGGTTACTTTCTCTCTGACTCATCGCATGTTCTGTGTCCTTTCTGTTTCCTTCATCCTTTATTTAAATATGGAGTTCCTTATAGTGCCATGCCGTGGACAATGTGAATATGTCTGTTAAATTTGGAACATTTATCAAGAAGGGAATGTGATTGTTCAGTAGTGAAAAGCAAATCCATTTGATTGGAGGTATATGGAAGTATTATCTTCAGCTTCACTGTAGGGGTTCTGAACAGCACTTTTGTATTAAAAAAATCACGCATTGTCGACATAGTTTCTGGTCTTTCAGATCTGTCTGTAGCCGGACGGTCCATAAACGTAAATAACAGCCAGACATCTAATTTGTTCACACATGTCGACATATAATGGGATTTCCTTTGGGTCGTTCAGAATCGTTCCCCCTTCTCCAGTCTTCATACACGCAGGATGTTTGCACCGAATTTGCTCGTAAACATTGACAAACAGTCTTAGTTGGGGTCCCTCAGAGTCATTCCCTGTCTCGGTTTCAAAAGGAAAAAAAAAAGAAGAAGAAAGAGAGAGAGAAAGAGGGGAAAAGAAAAGAAAGAAAGGAAATAGGCTTTCATGCACACAGAGAAACGAGAAAAACAAAAAAGAAAAAAAAAACACCAACAAAAGAAAACACAAAAACTCTGATAACAAAATAAGAAACGAAGACGAAGAAGAGGGGAAGCTAAAAGAAAGAAAGAAAGAAAAAAACGAAGAAAGTTGCTGGCAAAGATTTGATGGGCGACTGGGCTCCATCTGAACGGGCGTCGGGTTACTTTCAAAATTGATGCATTTTCAAATAAACTGCCAACTTTTGCATGGAAATGACCGGCCGTAAAGCCGTTTCCGGAACAGGCCGCGGCCGGGGGCAGCAGCGCGACGTCCGCCTCTCCATTTACATAGATGCTGTCATTTAGCCGTTTTAATGATACAAGCTAGCCGGGGAAAATATTCAATTTTGAGGGCGGTTGGGAGAGAAAACTCGCGCGCTCTCTGTATCTTTGTGTGTGTGTCTGTCTCTCTCTCTCTCTCTCTCGCCGCGAGCGCGCGTGCGGTCCCAATGCAAAACGATGAAGGATGCAAATGTCCACAATGATTTTTCACTGTCATAGCGAACGGGCGTAAACCTGACAGTAATGGGCGCTGTCAAATTCAACTTTCTGGTGTCTTTTGCGGTTTTTTTTTTTTTTCTTTGTAATTGTTTTCTCTCTCTTTCTCTTTTTTTTTTTTTTTTTTTCCTTACTGAGAGACAAGGCTGACGAGAAAGGGGTGGGAGGCGGTGAGGGATAGCTGGGGAGCTAGTGTGGAGTGGGGATTGTAGAGGTTATAGGGGATAATGCCTGTCTCCATAAAACAGCGCGCTTGTAACGTTTGAGGAAAAAAAAAATGTCCTCTCGAAGGTTCTCTCGCCTCGCTTCCACCATTCGTGTCTGTTTTTGAATATTTTGACCCGATCATTTGTCGTGGATCTATCGCATTCCTTCTCCATGGAATATTTAAACCACATTTGTCTCCAGTGGCCTGACATATTTGCAACCCTCCTCCCCGCCCCGTTAAGCTAGTGCCCCCCTCCTTCCCCAGCCCCCCCCCCCCCCCCCCCCCCCCCCCCCCCCCTCATCCCTGGAACTTTTTTCTTTGCTGGCTGTTTCCGCGCCAGACTTGAGTTTTCGTTCCTTCATTTGTCTTTTTATGAGGAGTGTCTTCTCCTACCCTTTCAGGTCAGAGCGGAATATTTCTATTTTTATATGACTTAGCGATAAACGACTTCAGTTCTAGTGTTGTGTTTACTGCTTGCTGCAGCTGCTGACTTGAAAGCTTTTTTCTTCTTCTTCGGTGTTAACTGTTAGATCTTTGGTGCTGATGGCTGTCGTTGATACTGCCACGACCACTGATACGCACGTTGCTATCACAGTACGAATACTGTCTGCCGCTGCTGCTGCAGCCCTGAAAGCTTAGCTGCCCCCGTTCCCACCCCCATCCCGTCCACCCCTCTCTACCTTACCCCCCCCCTGCCCTTTTTTTTTTTTTTCCCCCAAAGCAGTAACTGTGGCTATGTATTGTAATTCCTGTCGTTGATGCCACTGCAACCTCTGATACTGTCGTTGCTTGCTTCTCCACTGTGCTTGTTATTAGCTGCCTGTACCGCCGCTGCAGCTGCATCATCTTCTGCCAGATTGTGTGGTTATGTAGCTGCTGCTGTTTAGATTTCTCTGTGTGTACGGGTATATTTGAAACCAAAGGAACAGTAGCTATGACGCATAAACAGGGGACGAACAGCATCACACGAGCTCTCTGAAAAGGAATACGCGTTTGTGCAGGTGGGACTAGGTAAAGAATGAAAGGCAGAAGAAAGAAATCTTTCTCTGCAGGAATCGGTATGTGACAAGACTACTAGTATAAGCACACGTGACAAGAATTCTCGTGGTGGTGGTTCGTTTTCAGCGATATATCGCTTTCTTTTTTTCCTTTCATCCGTATGAGTTTGTTGTTAGTGGTGGTGGTGTGTGTGTGTGTGTGTGTGTGTGTGTGTGTGTGTGTGTGTGTGTGTGCGAGTGCGTGCGTGTGTGCGTGCTATTTCTTTAAAAAAAAATGTCAGCATGAATCATCATTGTGTACAATCTTGTTAAAAGAAACTTGGACAACAGTGACAAAGTACCTCGTTCATTTTGTACATATTATAGAGGGTTGCTTGCGTCATGAATGATGGTGGAACTGACAGTCTCTTCTTGCCTTGTTGCAGCTGCAAGGGGGTGGGGGTGGGCGTGGGGGATGGAGGGTGAGGGGCACAAGAAGGGAAATGTGTAAGACGAACAGAAGGGGAAAAAAGATGATACTGTCGCGTGGTTTTTGTTTTCTTATTCTTTTCATTTATTTTGCAAAAGGTGTGTGAGTGTGTGTGTGTGGGGTGTGTGTGTGGGGGGGGGGGGGGGGGGGGGGGGGGGTATAGTAGTTTGAACAAAACATCTGAGATCGACCAGAACCTCTTTGCTTGGAAGCCGACAGGAATAAAGAGGGGGTGGGGGGGGGTGGGGGGTGGAATTGACAGGCATTGGAAGGTGGGGGGGGGGGGGGGGGGGGGGGGGATAGGGGGGCAAGGGAAGAGGGATGATGGCGGAGTACTTCAGCGGCGTGGGACTAGTGGTAGTAGCAGCCCTGAGGGCAGACTCTGGGTGTCCCGTTTCCAGCTGCAGTCGCCTACTTTTAGACCAGCAGTGCTTTTCTGCCGTCTCCTTTTTCATTACTTTTATGTACCTTCCCCAATCCGCCGCCTCCCTTTCTGCCCTTCTGGGAAGACTTCTTCAAGACTATACTAGAAAGAACTGTCTTTTTGACTCTTATTTCTTCGAACACCTTCTTCCAGTCCCTCCCTCCCTCTTTCTGTTTCTCTCTCTCTCTCTCTCTCTCTCTCTCTCTCTCTCTCTCTCTCTCTCTCTCTCTGTCCCACGACACACACACACACTCTGTCTCTCACACTAAGTCTCCCCCCCCCCTCTCTCTCTCTCTCTCTCTCTCTCTCTCTCTCTCTCTCTCTCTCTGCCTCCCTACCCCCCTCACACTCTTTGACATGTGCATGCATGCCCGCGCGCACGTATCTGATTGCAAAGTGTGCAGTCGCATATTATTTTTTGCAAACATTTGCATCCATTCGTTTGTTAAAGAAAGGCTTGTCCTGTGTTTTGAAAACAACTGGCTCGCCTTCTAGTCGTTAGGTTTCTAAATAGGTCCTTATTTCATTGTGTCGTATGTTACGAGCCCCCCCCCCCCCCCCCCCCCCCTCCTCTCTCTCTCTCTCTCTCTCTCTCTCGCTCTCTCTCTCTCTCTCGTTGCTTTTTTTATGCTGTGTTTCCTGCGTTATTGTCTCATTGTTTTCATTTTTTTTTTAATTACAATATTTTCCATTGTTTGCACATAATTTACTTTTGATGTGTACACAGACTTTTTTTTTATTGGCAGTTTTTCATGTTTTTTTTGTGTTTTGTTGTTTGTTTGTTTTTTATTATCCCAACCTCTCTTACATCTTTACCTTTTTTTCCCCAAAGATACGTTTTTACTTGTCTTTTTTTTCTTCTTCTTACATATACATTTTTACTATTTTTATTTTCACAAGCTTCTTAATGATACATTTTACTGTCGGTATTGGCACATTGAGCTTCGTCTCGGCTTCAGACCTACGGCATGCACATGGAAGGTCGAGTTGGGAAAGTTCTGTGGAGGGGCGCGACAGGGGCAGTGCTTTTCTCGGATGACGTCTGTGAGACCAGATGGACACGAGAGTGGCCTGGGGGAAATTCAGGTCGGTGCGCGGTGATTGGTGCATGCATGGTTTGGATCACGCCGCACGCACGCACGCGTGCAGTGCACACATGCCCCACACTCATACATACGCACACACACGCGCGCGCACACACACGCACACGCACTCTCTCTCTCTCTCTCTCTCTCTCTCTCTCTCTCCCAACTCACCGGTACACCCCTTGCCTCCACTTTGTTTTTTTAAAACCTTGGATGGTGAGATTAACGTCCTGTTAGCCTGTGGCTCTGAAGGACACTTTGTTCCCAGATCGATTTTCCTCCCACAGAATCATCTTTTGTACAGACCCAACCATTCTGATCTCTGCATCGGATAATTTTGGATGAAGCCGAAAGTGGGATACTCCCATGCCCCTCCATCTACTCCTCTTTTTTTGTTTTTCTTTCACACAGCAAGTGATTCTGTTTTACATCTGTCCAGTGGGACACATTTCCTGGGCCTCTATCGCGGCGTGGACTGGTTCTGGTCCGAGATCGTCGACGAGTTGACTTAGGACTTTGAGTGACAAGGGGTGACATGAATCTGTCAAAGCCCGTAACGTCACGTCCTGCTTTTCACGCTGTCCCACCTCTACCCCCACCCTCCTCCTCCTCGTCTTTCACCCACCGCCTTCCCTTGCCCCCGTCCCTCCCTTTCCCGGCCTTCTTGCTGCAAAAAAAAGGGAACAGTTTGATTCAGACATACTAATCCCGCCAGCCCTATAAAACAGTGCGGGCTGGGCTGAAGGGGAGGGGATCAGGCAGAGATCAGAACGCATCAAGAAGAGATAACCTACACCACAATCAATGCCGGCCATCCATCATTCTTCCGCCACCGTAACACCCTCCTCAACCCCAACTTCCCCTTCCCCTCTTCCACCCCCACCCCACCCCTCTCTTTCTTCCCTCACCACTACAGCCGACACCAAACCTGAAACCAACCAACCACCAAACCTCTACCAGCTTCCCAGTACCACCACCATCTACGCTGCACCATCACTATATCGCCACAACCACGACCACCATCACCAAGCACCGTCATCTCGGGTTGTGACTGAACCTGGATGACCGTTAGTACAGTTCCAGAACAAGACGGGTGGGCAGTGGAAGAAGAAAGGGGTGGGAAGGGGGCGGAGGGAGGGCTCAGGACGTGGAGGAGGGGGATGGTGGTAGAGGAGGGGAATGGAAGTCGGAAGGGGAGGGGAGGGACAGACTAGTCGTCTTTTTTGTGTGTGTGTGCGCGTCTCAAAAGCGCAGCGGCTGACTTTTTTTTTCCTTTAAAAAAGAAAGAAAGAAAAATCCGCGCCGGACTATAAAAACTCGCTGCCGGCCCTTCATTAGCGATGATTTACATTCGGAATCGTCGACAAATCTCAATTTTTAGGAGCGCGGCGGGCAATTTATGGGGCTAGTTACAGGGCACTTTCGGGGCCCGTCTACGTCTTTGAAAGGCCCAGGCAGGGGCTCGATTACCGCAGTCAACAGATAAAATGACCAAAACCTTGGACAATTTCGCCGCGCAAAATGAGGGGTGATTTCCTTGGCGTTGGCGACCTGAAACTTGAGGCAAGCGCGGCGTGGTTTGTGTTTTCTTTCGTTTATTCGAGGATTTTATTTTCTTTTTTTTTTTTTTTGGTGAAGCCATGTTTTAATAGCGCATGATGTATTGTCGATTATAAAACTCTGTACTTGTAAAACATAAGAAACTGTTGTTTTGTTGTCAGCTGGGATATTGTAATGTTTTGCGCGAGATTGTGGTGTATACACCCCCGCTCTTCCTCCCCCCCCCCACCCCCCCCCCCCCCCCCCCCCCCCCCCCCCCCCCCCCCCCCCCCCCCCTCCTCTCCCCCTTGTTTGTTTCCGGACGATGTAAATAGAACACAAGTAACGTGTGTTGATTTAGTGGACGAAAGTATGAATGTAAGAATGCATGGGAAAAAATAAGCTGAGCAGGGAGAAAAATAGATAGAGAATAAAGTCATGATAGACACTATTAATACAAACCAGTAGTAAAGACCCATAGACAGTGGAGTTGACGAGTCCTTGTCTTCCACTTTAAAGTAATTCCGTAAAAAAATGTGGCACACATGTCTTACAGCACACAGTTTGATCACCTTATCTTCTGCGTTTGACAAACAACCTTGTCACGAAAATTATGGCCATTTGGTAGGCATCTTTCTTTCATATCAGAACTGCTTTGCATCAGATTGATTTCCTCTTTCGGTGTAAGACACTCCACATTCCCACCCCCACTTCATCCCTCCACTCCTAATGCATCCCTCTTTTTCTTACAAGGTTTCTGGGTTTGGGTTTTTTTTTTTTTTTTGGTTTGTTTTTGCTCCTGAAGTCCAGGCCGACCTCTTTGTTGTGCAGTGGAAGTCCCTGTCAGAGTTCTTCACGGTTTCGTTCCTGGGGAAGATCCTCCATCTCTCCTCGAGCTTCCTTCTGGTGGAGGTTATCAAACCACTTTACAGAGTGGCTAGGTGTCTGTCTGCCTCCGGATCTTTCTTTCATCATCCATTCGCCAAAAATGTCATCGGTAGACGAATTGAGCTCAGTCTCCCAGCTCAGAGCTGTCCTGGGTTGATATCTTCCTCGGGTGGCCAGAACTGGTCCTCTGACTTGCAAGTCTCGTTTTAAGTAACCTCGTGTGTATGACCTCGTTGCGCGGACGGGTGGGCTTGGTTTGGTAGAGCTCAGAATGCGCAGTCAAGAGTTGTTACTTCGATTCACGCTGGCAGCCAACATGTTGTCGTTCTGGTAATGTGATTGGTGTAAAATAGGCCATCTTCCTCCTCCCCCCCGGGATAGTTATCCCTGTCTTTCCTGTTACCAAAGCTGTGTGTGGACGTCAAGCCTGATGGAGTTAATTAAGGAAGCCCACGTCTCTCAAAGCTTTCATTTCGGAGAAAAGTCCTTGCGATTAAAAAAAGCGTGAGAGGTCTTTAATAGAACTCGCACTCAAAGCTGTCATTGAGAAGACTGTCAGAGCTTTAAAGTGTGCCGTTCTTTTGCAGACCACACTCGAAGCTTTCACTGACAAGACTTGCAGTGCCTAACGCGAGACAGTCTGTAACAGCATGCATCGAAAGCTTTCATGGAGATGATGATACCCAGGGCTTTAAAATGTGACAGTCTTACAGACCACACCTATTTTTTCACCGAGAAGACTTGCGGAACGTTAAACGAGGCAGTGTTTCTACTCACTGTGTCCAACACTTTCATGGAGGAGATGATTTTCAGAAACTTAAAAATGCAACAGTATCCATAGCTTTCACCGAGGAGGTGACTGCCACAGATTAAAATCTGGTGGTCTTTGCCTCGGCCCGTACCCGGGCCGTTACCCAGTTTTCATCGAGGAGGTGACTGCCTGAACTTAAGATGTTTCATGAGATCTGCAGACCAAATCCAAAACGATCATCGAGGAGACGACTTCCAGAGCTTAAAATGTGGAATCTTGCATAGGCTATGCCTAAAGCCCTCATAGAGAAGACTCCAAGAGAAAAAGTAACAGTCGTCTGTAGACCACACCCAAAGCTTTACAGAGGAGACGACATCCAGAACGTAACCATGACAGTCTTCTTGTGGTCGAAAACATCCGAAGTTTTCATAGAGGAATGACTCCAAGAGCTTAAAATGGGACCGATTTCTGTTGACTACGCCCAGACCTTTAATTCAGACCCCCAGGATTCCAGACGCGGTAATTTTCTATAAAACACACCCTAGACTTTTATCGAGAATACTGCCTGAACTCGGAAGAAGGGTAACCGAGGTTTTTTTTGTTTTGTTTTGTTTGTTTTAATATTTACCCCCC
>JADBJO010006241.1:32500-35000 GCA_016801955.1 Conus betulinus
GGACACCACAGGAATACCCTTTGGTACAGTACTATAAACACTGTAATTATACAAGATGGTGCTAATGGCCGTGTCCCACATGTCTAACGAAGATTCTTTTCGTGCAACACTGGCTGCGGAATGGTCAAATCGTAGGTTGCAACAAAGGTAACGATGATGTTGAAGTACATGATTCATGTATTAATTCTCTGAAAGACCCTAATTTCTGTATTAGTGAGTATCTGCTTGGTTAGTCGTGTCATTTCTTGAACTTTTCTAATTACGTAGTATGTATTAACTCAAGATGCACGCTGCTGACTTATTTCTTGACTTTGTTTTTCATATATTCCACTCACTCACTCTTCCATGAGGTCCATTCCTTCTGACTCAACTGAAGCCGTGCGTTCAGAAGAATGAAAGATCCATACAGACAATATCCGTCCAGCAGAGTAGCTAGATGATGAGCACTTTGTGATGATATTCAAACATCTTTGTACTGAATACCGGAATTTCGTCTCTGCGAAGTCGTTCTCTACATTTTTTGTTCAACTACTTTTGGCGATTTTTCACGATCGAGGTGTTTTTTGTTTTTCTTTAACCTCCGTTTTGATTGATCGCCTTACAATGAAAGACCAAAGTGGGTTCTAATTTGGTTTCAGAAACGAATGTATGTCCGTCTTATAAATCTGTGTTGATGTCTTTGTTTGCTTTTTTGTTCGTTTCGATTTATACAAACTTGTGTGAGACCTATATTAGCCATACGATAATGTCTCTACTGTTCCTGTCAGTTGGATGATAATGAGCATGCAAGCTTCTCTCTTTTTTTTCAGGTAATTTGCTGTTTAATACAATTACTTTATATCTACTTCGTCCTCGGTGTGGCTTTTGCAGCTGGCTAGACAGAAATCGCACTTCAAATCAAATGTGCTTACCTTCCACTTTCATCACGCTGTCGCGTTCTTAGTAAGCCAGTTTAATCAACCTGCAGCTTACAAGTGCTTGTCGCAGACACCAATCTACCCTCCATCGGCTATGCGGACATTTGGACTGGCACACAACCGAGTTTCAAAACAGCTTCGTGGCAAACGAAAACCGACGTGTGTTCCGATACAGCCGTGGCGTGGTATACTGAGGGCATGTGGAAACAATTACATCTGTCGCGTTTACCTGTACCCCTCTTGCGAGCGCGCGCGCGCGCGCGTGCGTGTGTGTGTGTGTGTGTGTGCGCGCGCGCGCGCGCGTGCGCTTGCGCCCGCGCTTGTAGAGAAACGGTGTGCGTGTGCTGCTGTCATGTTTTGGCATGATCTTGAAGGGGTTCATTTTCACGTACCTCGTCTTGGTTACTAGTATGAAGGATGGCTGTGAAAATGGGGAGGGGTTTGAAAAGGGGAGGTTGGGGGGGCGGGGGTGGAAGTAAGTCTGGGGGGTTGGGGGGGGGGGGGGGGAGATAATCTTTGTGTGTGTATGACTCAGGCTGCGGCCTTAATTGTCAAGAGAACCCACAATGGTCTGAAAACACAGCAGGGTCATGTTAAAGCTGATCATGTTCTGTGTTTGGACCATGATTTATCTGTGCACGCACATGGAGCCATTACTGTGTTTTCATATTCATGCATTTACGGATGTATTTTGCCATTTGGATTTGTAGATGGCGAAGTATTTCACATAAGCGAGCTTTAAAAAGTTTGGGTCTGGTAAATCTTCAGATACTGCTAAGCCTGAGCAGACTGTGTCTGGAAGAGCGGTTCAGGAAATGGGCTCATCTTCGACCACACCACATGCTGAATTAGCATTATTGCTTTCTCCTATGGTATTCGTGCAACTGCCGGTGGTGTGTGTGTGTGTGTGTGTTTCTTCCTCGTGAACATTGATACGAAGTCTACGGAATTTGTCTCGCCCACCCCCACCCCCTTCAAATTATGCATTTACTATGCGTGGTTCTTGTCGGTAGTTTCCAGTGATTCTGTCGAAGAACGTAGTAGTCTTGGAAGTGCTGCTTTTTTGTTCTTTCCAGAAATCTGTGTATTTCGATTCCGATTCCTTTACAGTTGCACATCTGTGTGCTCATGATACTAAAGGTGGATGGACTTTTCCCAGAAAAACAATTTATTCCCAGATATGTAAACTATTTTGGATAATTTGTAAAGTCTAAACTTGTAGGTAAGACATCATATCTTCTTTTGTTAAGTGTAATCAGAATCTCGGTCTAGGATGCATTGTGTGTAGACTGATTCGGACACAACCGAGTTTCACTTTAATGTCGGCAGATTCATTGTCTTTTTATGTAGACGTAGAAGGCACCTGCAGCTTTCCCCGCCCCCCACCCCTGTGTGTGTTGTATGGGGGGGGGGGGGGGGGGGGGGGGGGGGGGGGGGCACACGTGCGCACTTGTGGAAGTAGACTGAGGGGTCCGGGTATATAAAATAGATGATTGTATGCGAGGTTGGCGACTTGACAGAAATGGGGGGAGTTGAGGGGATGGTGGTGAATGGAGTGGGAACGGCTTTGGAATTGGGAACCC
>JADBJO010006241.1:42500-45000 GCA_016801955.1 Conus betulinus
GGAGGGGGGAGGTGGTACGGAAACTCGAAGGAAGGGAAGTGAGGCGAGCAGATGGAGCTACAGGGGGAAGAGGAAGCGAAAGGTGGCAGTGAGGGCCAGAGATCTGGCAGCGAGGGCCCAAAGATCTATGCCTTAATATCCCCCCGCGAGCCCAATTCCGCCGCACTGAGCCGTGTCCGCTGAAATATTTCACAGGACCCTACCCCACCTGCCTCTCTCTCTCTCTCTCTCTCTCTCTCTCTCTCTCTCTCTCTCTCTCGCTGAGTCGCTCGCTCCCGACCTTGCCTATCTCCAGTGCCATGCTTGCCGATACGTGCACACATGTACTTGCCACACACGTTCGGAACCAAATTCTCATAAGTACTTGAACGCGCGCGCGCACACGCACGCGCGCGCGCATATGCACACACACACACACACACACACACACACACACACACACACACACACACACACACATATCCATCCATCCATACATACATAGGCTACATACACACACACGTGCACACACACACTTGCACGCACGCGCTCGCGCGCTCTCAAACGTGCATGTGCGCTCAGACACACATCTCTCTCTCTCTCTCTCTCTCTCTCTCTCTCTCTCTCTCTCTCTCTCTCTCTCTCTCTCTCTCTCTCATCACAAATTTTCTCCCCCACCCCAACCCCACTTCTTCTTCAACCTCTCCCTCATAGCCCAAACAGTAATGGAGGGAGAGCTGCGAGCGGCTATATCCTCGTGTGATTTATCCCAGGGACTGATAACATTTCATCTTTATTTCTTCAGGCCTCGTCTCCCCTCTCGGAGAGGCGCCCAGAGGAGGGGGATTACACCGCCTTGCGCCCTTGTACTGGTTGCTGTGAGCATGGGGAGAGGGACGGTAGAGGGAGGTGTTGGAGGGAGTGGGTTGATGGTTGGGTGGGCCACGGCGGTTGGAAGGAGAGAAGGGAGAGGAGAGGATTGAGGAAGGGGAGTGAGTGGGGGGGGGGGGAGAGTAAAGAAAAAAGAGAGAATAGCTAAACCTTTTGGGGGTGGGTGGGGGGGGGGGCGACCACACAAATTGACATTGCGTTAGATGGGAGAGACGGTCAGGTAGGGGGAGTAGTGTGTGTGTGTGTGTGTGTGTGTGTGTGTGTGTGATAAAAAAAAAATGACGTTGTTTCTCAACATACATTTTTTTTTTTGTTTTTAATATCTACTGCTGCTTTATTTCTGTAAGTTTCAAAACGGAGTAGCTAAGGCGGAAAATGAAGCAAAATTTAGAAGGGGGGGCGGGGGGTGGGGGGGGGGTAGTTACCGTCAAGGTGTCCTGTCCTTTGTGTCCTTGGTGGTAACTAACCCCCTCTCTTTCTAAATTTTGACTTCTTTAAGTTTGGTTGGAAATCACTAACTGTTGACAGCTGATGACAAGCTCAGTCGCCAGTGAAGGACTTTCTGATAGGGATGGGGCCAGACAGGTCAGGTTACTACCACCACTGTCTTCTGGTTTGGTTTCCACAGGAGAAAACGTTTAACCAGGTGAAGCAGCAGCAGCAGCAGCAGTTTTAAAGTATACACAGATCCTCTTTCAACTATGTACACAACAGTGCATTCAGTAAAGCTCAGAAGATAGAATGGGTTTGAGAAGGATTATGAGGTTACTCATTTACAGTCTGAAAACAACGTTGTTCGTGTGTGTGCCCACGAAAGGCCCTTTCTTCTTTTCCCTCTCTACCTTTGTCTTTCTTCCCTTCTCTCTCTCTCTCTCTCTCTCTCTCTCTCTGTCTCTCTCTCTCTCACACACACACACACACACACACACACACACACACACACACACACACACACACACATACACACAAGCACGCGCGCTCGCGCACACACATATACACGCGGACCACCTCTCTCCCTGTTTATCTGTCCACTCTCACTCTCTCTTTCTCTCTCCTTCAACCCCCCCCCCCCCCCTCCATCCCTCTCTCCTACGCTTGTAGAAGAAAACGCGCGAGAACACACTCCCCCCCACCCCCACCCCCACCCCCCCCCCCACACACTCATGCACGCACGCCTGGCGAGCTTTTTAGCCCCTTCGCCTGGTTGGGGTCGTGGAAGAGAAAGGTCAGCCAAAGTCACCTTGGATTAAACTGTAAATATCAAAGTGAAAACTCCCTGCGTATATACAAGCACCGTGGATGCCAGACACGGCTGGGCCAGGGATATATGGGAAGAGGCGAGGTAGGCTTGGAATCCCAGGATGGTGTGAGGGAGGAGGAGGAAGATAGGTGAGAGGACCGGGACGAAGGGACGCGGAGATGGGAAGCCTTTAATGCCGAATTGGAAACAGCACGTACAGCGCTTCCCTGGCAGTGTTCCGCAAGGTATCGTGATCGTTAAAACCAGCCCCACAAATAAAATGTCCGAGGAAAATTCCGAAGCGCAGCGTTTCTGATACTTCACAACACACATGCGAGCGCGCTCGCGCACGCACGCACACACACAGATGCACACACACACACACACACA
>JADBJO010006241.1:50000-87500 GCA_016801955.1 Conus betulinus
TGTGTGTGAATCAGTTCTGATGAAGGAGGTACTATTCAGATAGAATTCACCAGGCTGGAGTTCTCTTGCTCCATCTTAATTTGATCATCACGTATGTATGTATATAGTTTTGTTCCCCCCGCCATTTATTTTTGTTTCACACACACACACACACACACACACACACACACGGATAGATACATAGATTCATGCATGCATATATATATATATATATATATATATATATATATATATATGGATCCACACGGCGTCGGCTCGTGGCACTGAAATAGAAACCAGACCCGAGACATCTTAACCGGCTCAGCACAATCCAAACAGGCTTTGTCACTCTCTGTGACAAGTCGATCCCTCTCCCCTTTGATTTACGACAGTATCGCTTTCTTGCAAAACTTCTCTTCCTTACCCCCTCCCTCCTCCCCCTCTCTCTCTGTCTCTGTCTCTCTCTCTCTCTCTCTCTCTCTCTCTCTCTCTCTCTCTCCTTGAAGTCAGGACATGCGGAGGAGGAGGAGGAGGAAAAGAAGGAATCAGCTGGGATGCCGCAAAGTCGATCAAGTCCAGCCCCAGCCCCTTGATGTAAGCGAAACCTGGCAGCAACACACGTCTTCCGTTCTTGACCCCACACTCTTCCACCCCTGCCCCCACCTCTCCCCGTTTCTCCTCCTCCTCCTCCTCCTTCCTCCTCCATTTCTATTCAAATCTGTTGTTTTTCCCATCGGCATCTGTCTGGGGTATCGGACCAATCTGCCCCCATTAAATCATCAAATTCCCTTCATTTCCTCAAGTTCCCTCCTCTCCCATCTCATATCAATCGCCGACACGAATTTCAAAAATTGTAAAACGAGCCTATCGTTCTGGTTCGGAAGGAAAGAGAGGGTGGGTTGGGTGGATGAGGGGGGAGGGGGGAAATTCCGACCGCCGCAACTTGGTGGGGTAGAGGGAGGGAGGTGGGAGCGAGGGGCAGTTAGCCGCGGCTGATGAAGTGTCTCATGCATATTCATCACGCGTGGAGGCGCGCGCTCATCTTTATGGTTTGTCCCCCCCCCCCCCCCCCCTCTACAGTCCCCCCCCCCCCCAGCCTATCCTCCCACCCACCACCCCTTCCCTCTCCCCCTCCCCCTCCCCCCCTCCCCCCTTACGATATGAGAAAAGTCGGCGGCGGCAATTTCCATTGAAATGAGTTTGCTTGAATTTCAAGTGTGGCGAACAAACACAGGGGCTTGTCTAGGTGAGCAGCGTGACGGCTATTAGCCTGACACAGACGCCGCCACCTCTTGGCAGCCACCCCATCATTTTTTGCCCCGCGCCAGACATTGCCTCTTGACGTCCGGCCAACCGCCAGGGTCAGGCGATTTCCCCCTCCCCCCCCCCCCCCCCCCCCCCCCTCCCACTCCGTCTACCCCCTAACGTCCCCCTTTCCCCTTCTGGTTGGCGCGCGGCGGACTTTCCTGCGTCTCCTGGCCGAGAGAGTTTGTCGCCGATGCGAGGGTCGCACAGACAGACCGTTTTGTCAGGATTTTCGCCGGATGTCCAAAACTGGTGCGGGGGTCTTCCTTCCGATTTCTGATGCAAGTTACTTGTGGCTGCACACCAACAATTAATGCGCCAATGCCTGGCTCGGAAGGCTCGAGTATTTACAGTTAGGCACAATCACATTGTTTTTAAGAGTTTTTAATGTATCAGAAAGTTGATTTACCATCTTTTCTTTTCATCTGCTCATCAAGGCGGTTCCAAGCAGACAGATTAAAATGAAAGAAATGGGACTGTTTGAGGGAAGCGACCTGGCGCAAAGACGGTCACGGGTGGGTGCGAAGGTCTGAAATGTCAGGTAAGGGTAGCTCATCTGGATTGTTAAAGATTTCATCGGTTGAACTCCCTTAAAAAAAAAAAAAAAAAAAAAAAAAAAAGATTGGTTTGGTTTTGGGGGGGGGGGGGGGGGGGGGGGGGGGGGAGTGCTCATTGGCTCTGCTCTTATTTCAACGTCAAATTTTGGTTCAGATTGATGCTAAGCCTCAAAACGCTTACATGGAGTATATATTGATTTAGTGCAAAATTTCTAATCGTGGCGTGTAGCCTGTAGTGGCAGCCCCCCACCCCACCCCCACCCCCCTCCACCCATCACCACCGCACACTTCCTTGTCGTTCCTCCTCCCTCTGACGTGCCCTCCATGGTCGCCTTGGCCTGGAAGATCTTGGTGGGCCTGGATTTTCAAGAGACGCGCTCATCGTTCCCTGTTTGTTTTGGTTGTGTTGGTTAGCAAGGGGAAGAGTTTAGTTGTTCTTTCACGGCTAGACTGACAAAATGGCGAGTTTCGTCCTCCCATATCTCCCGCCTGCCTGCCCCCTCCCCCAACACCCCACCCCCCCCTCCTCTCTCTCTCTCTCTCTTCCGTCTCTCCTCTCTCTCCGTCTCTCTCTCTCTCTCTCCGCCTCTTCTTTCTCTCTCTCTCTCTCGTCCGCTCTCACACACACACACAGTTCACATGCATGGAGAGAGAGAGAGCGTTCGGTAAAATGAAATTCTGGATCCCTCTGTTGACAGAACACGTGCAACTCGTCAACTGCTAAGCGATGCCACTTGACGTGTATTGACTTTGCAGAGACGAGGGACAAGCGGCCCGGGGGGGTGGGGGGGGGGGGGACAGGAGACCCGTGGTGGGGGTGCAGTAAACCGTCTTTAAACACTCGTGTCGTGGGCACTCGGGCAGCTGCTTAACTCGCACGCGCATTTTAAGCGGGGCTACCATGGGTGGGGTGTTCAGTGGTCCCGCGGACGACGACTGTTGTGTGATATCATACCCTCGCTGAACAAAATGCATGCAACTGAATGTGGGAGTAGGTAGGAAAGGGGGTTGGAGTACCCCCCATCTCTCTCTCTCGCCTCTCTCTCTCTCTCCTCTCCTCTCTCTCTCTCTCCCCCTCTCTCTCTCTCGTCCCTTGTCTCTCCTCTCGCACCGCATTCTTCCTCTCTCTCTCTGCCCTGACTAAATACCTCTCTCTCTCCTCTCCCTCCTCTCTCCCCCTATTCTCCCCTCTCCACTGTTTGCATACATGATTTGTTTCTGAGAGCTATGATATGTTTCTGAGAGCCTGACGGAGGTAAACCATGGATGGCTTCTGAAGCTTACTTTTTTTTTTTTCTTTTCCATTTATTTTTACATTTAAGTTTCCAGAAAGGTAGACATGGAGTTCAGATGATTGCTGGGCCAGTTGAAGTGTTTTTGATGCTGTTTGCTGATAATGTAATTCTCTTGTCGGACACCTAGTTAGCTAGTTAGTCTTCAAATCATCATTTGACATATCTTAAACGCGAAGCATGTAGTCTACGGTTGACAGTAAACCTAAAAAAAAAAACACTACTAATAATCTATTTTTCCGCAATTGCGGTTAGCATTCAGTAAAAGTAAAAGTGTGGGTGTGTGTGTGTGGGGGGGGGGGGGGGGGGGGGGGTGGGGTCTCTCTCTCTGAATATCAGATTTCGGTGGTTTTCCGGAAGAATCGTCTCAAGACCCCGAAACAGAGTGATTTACACGCAGGTATTAACAATTCAGGTTTGGACCAAAAACATCGATTGATTTGTTCACTCTGTTAACACCTTTTATGTCCCGACCTAGACCCCATACTTCATCCCTTTTTTTTCCGCCATGGCACTATGACTCGGGAAGGTATTGAATGTTTCGGTTTCACCTCTGTAGGGAACAGTGTCTGGAATCAGAGTATCAGTTTGTTTTATAATCAATATGAGAAGGCAACTAGAATTAGGAATGGGGAGTGGGGGGAGGGCAACGCTCGAGTCGCAGGGAGGGAAGGCAAGAGAGAGAGAGAGAGAGAGAGAGAGAATCGGGCCATCATAACAACAGGTGAGGCCCATGTGTTCAAAAACCGACCCAGGGTAGGAACAAAGAAGTGCGACGAGAGCGTGCGAAGAATTAAATGGCAACAAGACAGAAGGGATATAAACAGACACTACTGTGTTATGGTAGCGAGATCGGCGCAACACTACCTTCTGCCCCCCCCCCCCCCCCCCCCCCCCCCCCCCCCCTCCTGGCCTCCCGTCCCCAAATCTCTCTCTCTCTCTCTCTCTCTCTCTCTCTCTCTCTCTCTCTCCTCTCTCTCTCTCTCTCTCTCTCTCTCCTGTTTTCCAGTTTGGAATAGTATCCCCACTAAAATTCAGCTGGCGGGGAAGGGTTGGCAAATAAGGATTTGATAATTCTAAACCTGTGGATCCAACGATTTTTGCCCTTTGGTAACGCACCAGTCGACGGAGAGGGATACAGTTTTTAGAGTGGTAACTTTTCTGTCCATTCATCAGGAAATGCAAAAGTGTCTTGAATCATCAGAGGGTGATGAGAGTGATTTTTTTTTTTTTTTTTTTTTTTTTTTTTTTTTTATGTTCATTTGTTAGCGTCCCGCCCCACTCCACCCCTCTTCTTTTTGCCGCATGAGTTTTGATTGCAAGTGAATGTTACAAACTGATTTTCTCCAGTAATGTAACCCAAGATTAAATCTGGTGAGTGAAATGCAAGCTCATCTTTAACAGGCAGTTTGTTTGAAGAAGACTGGTGTGTGTGTGTGTGTGTGTGTGTTGTGTTAGTAGTTATATACTGGGAGACTTCTAGCAGGCTGGGTTATTGAACATACAAATTTGCACTAGTACCAAATTATTGTGAAAAAGTGTGACAGCGGGGCGAAAGTCCATACCCCCTGTTCTAATACTGCAGCACAGTTATGTCTTTGAACAATCTGAAACAAACAGCTTCCCCAACATACATGAGCCCAGTCGATCGTTTCTGCCGTTCCCCAAACAGAGGCGTTCTTTTCACATCTTCCGAATTCCATCCATGGACCACATAACCCTGAGATCACATCACCACCGCGACCGCCACTCATCTCCCGCCGCCAGTTCCATCCACGTCATCGTCAAGAATAAGGTTTCTGACACAGAGCAAAGAAATATCTGCCTGTGTTCTCACCGGCCGAGAAAGAGAACGAGGAGGCTGTATCGTATGGCCAGGGCAAGTGCCAGGGAAGTCGAACGGACAGCTCGAAATGACAACAGCGAAGGAGAACAGTGCGTCTAGTCGGTGGCAGATGGCTGAGAAACAACAGTCGGGGGAGAGGGTGGAAAACGTAGACGCGTTTTTCAAATTCCAGGGTGTTCCTCTCGGTATTCCTGAATCCTACAGAGTGGAAACAAAATCCACTTCTTTGGTCGGCTGGAGGGAGCACGGGGGGCTCAGTTCTCGTTGCTTACATTATAGCGCAGTCAGCCAGTTTAACTAGAAATGACACACACTCACTTGGGCACGCAGATGCGCGCGCGCGCGCACGCACACACACACACACACACACACACACACACACACACACACACACACAACACACATTCTCTCTCTCTCGTCTCTCTCTCTCTCTCTCTCTCTCTCTCTCTCTCTCTCTCTCCCCCCCCCCCCCCCCCTCTCTCTGTCCCACTCTCGCTCTCCCTCACAACCCATCTCTCTGTCCCCTCTCGCCTCTCTCCCCTCTCTCGCTCTCCCCTCTCACTCTCCTCCTCTCTCCTCTCTCTCATCTCTCTCCTCTCTCTCTTCTCTCTCCCTTCTCCCTCTCTCCTGCCTCTCTCTCCCCTCCTCTCTCTCTCTCTCTCTCTCTCTCTCTCTCTCTCTCTCCTATCTCTCTCTCTCTCTCTCTCTCTCTCTCTCTCTCTCTCAGCTCTCATAAAAATTCAACGTTAAAAGCATTCACACAAGATTAGTCTGCCCCAAAAGACAACTAACACTCGATTTGTTTTAAGCTAGAAGCAATAGAAACAACGACAACATCAGTCAAGTGAAATACTCTGGAATACTGGTAGCTGGAGCTGGGATTGTAACTGGGAAATGGGAACAGTGCGAAAGAGGTGGAAGAATGAACGAAACTTCATAAAAGAAAAGAAAGAAAAAAAAGGAACATTTTCATTTCAAATCTTAAAGGAGTGTCAGCTGAAACATGAAAACATGAAGTTAACGTGACTTGGTTACTATTGAAATATTTAGAACCAGATGCTGATGGCCAACAGGGAAAGTCAAGATGGGGAGTTGCAGTTGGCTGTGGGATTCAACCGAAGTTTTAGATTGCTTATGGATTCACTCAAAAACACAGACTGTTCGGGGATTTTAGCCAAAAGATAAAGGATTGTTACGTTGTTTCTTCCGGAGGTACAGGTCGCTGATGGATTCACTCAAAGGTACAGATTGGTGGTGGATTAACCAGATGGTAAGATTGTTCACGAATTTACCCAGAGGTACAGAATGCTCATAGATTCAACCAAACGATCATTCATGGATTCGCCTAAAGGCTCATATCGGTCATGGATTCACCCAGAGGTGCAGGATGTTCATGGATTCATCCAAAGATACAGATTGCTCATGAATTTATACCAAGGCACAGATTGCTCAGGGCTTCACCAGAGCATGCAAATTGCTCAGGGTTACATCAGAAAATACAGACGGCTTCGGGATTCGCCAGGAGACACCGATTTTCAGCGACCCACCAGGAGATAACACATTGCCGAGGAGGTCTCCAGAAGATTGCTGAGAGATTCACCTTGATATACAGACTGCTTAAGGATACACCACAAAATAGAATGCTGAGGGATTCTTTACAAGATACAGGCTGTCAATGTATTCAACCTTAAAATACAAATCTCAGAGCGACTCTCTAGCAAGTAAAGGTAACTTTGGGATTAATCTCAAAATACATACCGATTAGGGATTCACCGTAAGATGTAGATTGCCCCGGACGTGCCGAGAGATTCCCAGACGATATGGCAGAAGATCCTTTCGAAAATACAGAAAATTGAAATTATTGAGGGAATCACCACAACATACGGATTGCAGAGGGATTTTACTCGTAGATAGTGCAGAGGGATTTACCTCAAGATTCAGGCAGCAGGGACGTCCACGACAAACTTCCTGAGGGTTTCACCGTAAATGTAGTTTGAAAGTGTACCAGAAAATTAAGGGTATTGATGGAATAGGCAGAAGACACAGATGGGTGAAGGATTCATAAGAACATTGGAATTGCTGAAGGATCCGCCAAAAGACACAGATTACCAAGGGGGTCGCTGCGATATTTGAACTGCGGAGAAACTCAATACAATATATTGATTAAGGATGCATCGCAAGGTACACATTGCTGAGGATTCAGAAAATGCAAATTGTTGAAAATCTTTACCAGAAGATACAGATGTCGAGAGATTTACCACGAGATATAGATAGGTAGCGAATTCACTAGAAGAAACAGATTGCCGAGGGGTTTATCGAAGATAAGATTGCTGAGGTATCCACAATGTTTTGATAGTTGAGAGATCTACCACGAGATACAGGTTTTAAACAAGATTCATTCCTCAGAAGATACGTACTGCGAAGAGAGTGACCATAATATACACACTGAGGAGGGAGAGACCGCAATATACAAATCGGGAAGGGATTTAGCACCAAATACAAACCGGGCAGAGAGTTACCACAAGATACAAATTGCGGAAGCAGTCACCGTGGTTTAAGATTGTTGTTGGATTTATTTTCAAAATGCAAGTTGGAGAGGGAGTTACTACAAGATAAAATTACTGAGGGGTGAACTGCAATAAACGATTGTAGAGAGACTCCCCATAAAATACAGATAGCGGAGCAATTTACCACAAGATGCGGATTGCTGAGGGTTTCACCACAATAGTGATTGCTGAGGGATTCAGCAGAAGATCCAAATTGCTGAAGGGATTAACCGCACGCAAAATATAGACTTTTGAGGGATATAGCAGAAGATACAGTTAATCATGGCATTCGCCTAAAAATACAGAATGTTGAGGTATTGCCACACAAATACAACTTTCTGGAAGATTCATCACACTGTGTAAGTGCTCGGGGATTCGCCACAAAATATAGATCGCTGGTGGATTCACCATAAGGTCCAGATTAATGTGGGATTTTCCAGAATGCAGAGAAATTCCTTTGAAGGTATGAACTGCTGAGAGATTCGCCGGAACTGAGTGATTCACACATCAAGAACATTTTGCAGAGGAATTCGCCAGAAACTGCTTACTGCTGAGAGATTCTCCAGAAGACATACTGCTGGTAGATATACATACTAGAAGATGCATATGGCTGAATGATTCTCCAGAGGATACATATTGCTGAATACTTCTCCAGAAGATAGATATTGCTGAATAATTCTCCAGAAGATAGATATTGCTGAATAATTCTCCAGAAGATACATATTGCTCAGTGATTCTACAGAAGATACATATTGCAGAAGTATTCTCCAGAAGATACGTATTGCTGAAAGATTCTCCAGAAGATACATATTGGTGAAAGATTCTCCAGAAGATACATATTCCTGAAGGATTCCCTAGAAGATGCATATTCCTTAGAGGTTCCTTAGAAGATACATATGCAGAGAGGTTCCCCAAAAGAAATATATTGCAGAGGAATTCGCCAGTATGTGCATTTTGCAGAAGGATCTATCAGAAAATACAGATTTCTGAGCGATTTTCTAGAGGGCATTGCCGAGAGGACACTAGACGATTCGCATTTCATGACATTTTGCCAGAAGACATGTCTAGAAAGATGTCGTCAGAAAATGCATTATTACTGAGGGAATCTCCAGAGCGTACAAAATTCCTGACATTTCGCCGGAAAGTACATAAAGCTGAGGAAATCGACAGAAGAGATACAGAATGCTTAGGAATTTTCAAGAATGTACAGATTGCAGGGGGGGTGGGGGTGGTGGTATCTGCCATTAGGCACGTACTGTATGGGTCAGAGGGCTGTTGTTCATTCCTACGCATGGTAGATGTGACATGCCGTAAGTCTTGTTGGGAGCCTGACCGACACACCACCACAAATTTGCCTCTAGGCACATACTACACTGACCAAGGAACTGCTTCTACCGCTCCACGTGGAAGAGGTGCGGGTGTCATTAGTCTTGTTGGGAGCTTGACAGATACTCCGCAAGTTCCTGGCCTTGCTCCAGTTAGACGTCCATCTTTCTCCCATTTTACCCCCCTCCAGGTAAACGAGCAGGAGGGGGAAGGGGGATGTTAGGAGTGCGGGGGTGAACACGCGTGTGCACTCTTGGTTCTAGTGCCGTCTGTCACTTTTTTCAACCGTCACACTAAGGTTTGGAAATTGGCACCAGATTCATTCATTCATCTCTCCTTCTCTCTCTCTCTCTCTGTTTCTATCTCCCCCATCCCTCCCTCCCTCCTCGCTCTCTCTCTCCCCCTCTCTCTCCACCACATTCAGACCCCCCCTTCCCGACTGGATCCCAATTGTTGAAATGGCAGAGAGAGCAGAGACATGAGTGGGGGGGAAGATGGGGAGAGGATGTTCATGACACGGAGAGCACGTTAAGCATTCACATGCTTTCAAGTGGCTGGCAAAGAAGTCCATTATTGGTGCTAACCATCTGGATCTCACAGAGAGAGAGAGAGAAAGGGAGGGGTGTAGGAGAACGAGAAACCCAGGCCATGGTTGAGAGGGAGGGGAAGGGGGCAGATGGGGAGTGGCCGAAGGCCAAAAAACTGACGGTTATGAAAAAAATCCAAGATGAGTCGTCGTCAAGTAAAACTTCATCAGAAACAGTAGAGCTCTAGCAAACACTATGTCTTTCTTTTTCTATCTCTGTAACCACCACCATCACCCTCGTCTCTCTCTCTCTCTCTCTCTCTCTCTCTCTCTCTCTCTCTCTCTCTCTCTCTCTCTCTCTCTCTGTGTGTGTGTCTCGCGCGCGCGCGCACACACACACGCACAGACGCACGCACGCACGCGCGCGCGCACGCACACACACACACACACACACACACACACACACACACACACACACACAATCTATCACGGACGCGTTGTGGTAAAAACCCTGCCCCTGATGGTCAGTGTAAAAAATGGAGACCTTTTTGTCTTAAGCCTCTTTCAGTTCAGTGCCCTCCACTTCTCTCTCTTTCTCAGACGCCTCCTTACCATAGTCATGTGGTCATGGTGGTATTGGAGATTAGGCCAGCGTTTCCCTGATCTCCAGCCCTTGGAATTGCTGTTCATATGTGGCGGAGGGCAGGATCAGCTGTTCTGACCTGTAAATGTAGGAGGCAGTGACCTGAATGTAAAGAACACCATGATTGAGGTCTTTCAGCCACTTAAAGCGCTCTGTATGGCCGGCTGGGCTAAAGTTAAGATTTTAATCGAAACGATATGGTTTATCGACCAGTAGCATTTGCCAAGCCGCCAGCAGCACTGGCGATCTATAGACGTTCTAGGTTCTCGTGAAGTTTATAGGATCTACCAATGTGTGACTATGTTTGATATCCAGACTTCCATGTCCTGGGTAGTTTGTTTTTTTGTTGTTTTTTTTTAACACGTCAGCATTTGTGAAATCCTCGGCTGTTCTTCGTGTAAAGAATTGACTGAGCTGGACATAAGGCGCTTATCCTCTCAAGCATGCGGAAGATCCCTTGACTGCCCCTGTGTCCGTCACGGTTTTCCCAGCATCTGGTCAGTCACGGGGTGATGCTGATGATGGTTTCCACCCCTCCGTCCTGCACCTTCCAGGGTATTACCACCTTAGCGGCTTCCATGGGAACGTCCCTGATGGCAGCTCCGGTAATGTGACATCCCATAAAAAGTCACTTTACAACAACCACATCCCATCACAAGAAGAAACCTAGTAGCTTTACTGCATTTCCCAGTTCACCGAATGACAGAATGCTGACAGATGGAAAACAGATTACATTCAGTATCACACGCTGACTATAAATGAGGACAGTACCTTTTGCTCCCATAGTGAAACGGACGTAGGCACAAAACTGAGCCATGTTGCCGTGGTGTGAGGTTACTATGTAGTGATGTTGCTGTAGTAGGGTGTTACTGTATAGTGATGTTGCTGCGGTGTGACGTTACTATGTAGTGATGTTGCTGTAGTAGGATGTTACTGTATAGTGATGTTTGCTGTGGTGTGATGTTACTATGTAGTGATATTGCTATATAGGATATTACTGTATAGTGATGTTGCTGTAGTGGGATGTTACTGTATAGTGATGTTGCTGCAGTGGGATGCTGGTGGTATAAGTGGAAGTTGCACTCTGAACTCGTTAAACTGGACGTCTCGGATGTCGCTTAAGAAGGATGCCGGTCTTCTCTTCTGTTTACTGTCTGTTACTCCGAAGTGGTAAAGACAAGGAAAATAGAAAATGTTAGTCAAGTGGGTCATGTTTTCAGGTTGTTTAGTCAATTCGTTCTGCTGCGCTAATTTGGGTCTACATTTTAACCGTTCTACCATCCCGTCCGTGTGTGGGAACAAGAGAAATCGGAGGGGGGGGGGGGGGGGGGGGGGGGGGGGGGGGGGGGGGGGGGGGGAATGGTCACTTTCCATCTCTTTCATGTGAACTGACAATGATTTGGTAAAGAAAAAGATGCACTCGAAGGTGCGGCTAGGACCCAGAGAAGTACTGTCCTCAAAAGCCGAACAAACCAGCTGGGAGCAATCCTGCACCACCCTTGGAAGCCTGCACTTTGTTCACATAGGGTGTGGCACGCACAGGCCATTCCATTAACACGTGAAGGGACATACTTGCTCCCTGGCCAATGCCATTGTGTAATGGCCACTGGATGTGACACGAGAGAACCTCCACGGGAGCATTCCCATAGGCGCACCACACTATGTTTCATGACTGTAGGGCCCACCGGTAAAAAACGCCACCGTCAAGCAACTGCCGTGTGCATCCCGTAGCCTCACTCGTTGCTGTTCCGCTGACAGGTGATGACAGTACAACTCCAGACACGGGCAAGCTTGCTCCACGTGGTCTTACGTGCTTTCTGAAGAGAATCCCAGTTCACAGTTTCTCCGATGCCAACAGGACTTTCCCTGCGGTTTTCTTCAGAAAAAAAAAAGCATAGGCATTCTGAACGACCAGGAACACATATACGCTTTCCCAGGCTGATCTAACTCAACATTGAAACCATGAGAACTACATAACACGTCAAGATGAGCAACGAAACGGCCGCTGTTTTGTGTCTGGACCCGGCATCATTTGAATGAGCAGCGTCTGTCTATAAAGTCGCTGTTCGTTCATTTCTGGTAGGACTTCAAACAGAAATCAACAAAGAATCGGTTCGCGACCAGACGATGCGCGTTCGAATCCTGCTCAAGTTCCTTGTGTCATCCATGCATTCTTTTTTTTCCTCCCGTTTCTTTTTTTTTGTGTTTTTTTCTTCCCCTCTTTTTTTTCGTTTCAAGGACAGCTTTCGGGGAATGTTCGGAACATTTGGGAGAGGGGCGGTGAGACAGGAAACTTAAACTCATAAATGTATTCAAATATGTACACGTCATACACTGCTTTTGCACCATGTTTGTTCATTACCGTATATTGAACTCGTTGTGGGTGCGTCTAGCCCCTCCACCCCCAACCGACCTCCCCCCCCCCCACCCCCCACCCCCACCCCCTGATAAAAAAAAAAAAAAAAGGGGGGGGGGGGGTTAAGTTTTAGATTAAAAGAAAGATAGAAGGAAAGAAAGAAAAATCCTGCTATCGCCCAATAGAACTTACCAGTTTAAGACAAGAAACTGAAATAATGTACATAAGCACGCACGTGCGCGCGCGCGCGCGCGCGCACACACACACACACACACACACACACACACACACACACACACACACACACACAGAGAGGAGACGGAGAGGGAGAGAGAGAGGGAGAGGAGAGGAGAGAGAGAGAGAGAGAGAGAGAGAGAACCGGGGGTGGGGGGTGGGGGTATGGAGAAGTGAATGGCACTAAAACCAAGAAGAAGAAAAGGGCGAACCCCTCCGTTTTGAGTGCATGCCCAGGCATACCATTGTTCTCGTTTAAAAACTTGTTTACGGAACTTCTACAAGTGTTCAGTCTCTCCACCAGTCACGTCTTGTCTGAGAAGAGAATGTCCACCCCCCGCCCCCCTTCAACCCCGGCCCCATCTCCTCTCCCTCCACTTTATTGATCAGGGCCACCTCCTTTGCCGCACAACTACCCAAACTACCCCTTCTCCGCTTCACTCACTCACTCACTCACACACACACACACACACACACACACACACACACAACACACACAGAGAGAGAGAGAGAGAGAGAGAGAGAGAGAGCGAGAATGATATCATCGGGCATATCTTGCCAATTCGAAGCGATACGCCAGTTTGAAGCAAAAAAAAAAAAAAAAAGTAAAAAGAGTTGCTAAAAAGGCAGCGGATTGTTTGAAGTGTGGTGTGTGTACACGGCGGAGGCCACCTCTGCCGGGACTTCCTGATTGGATTGATGCCTCCTCGGCCGTGCTCTCAACCGCCCCGTCGCACGCGCGTGTGTGCGCGCGCCGACCCCCCGACCCCCTCCCGACCCCCCGCCTCCCTGGGGACCTCATCCGCGCTTCATTTGAAAATTGAAAATAGCTCCCAAAAGTCGATCCAAGACGGTCAGCACAGCGCCGCTTGCAACTCATGGAAAACCAGTTTGGGGAGGGAGGGGGGTGGAGGCAGGGGGTGGGGGGAGGGGTTCGACCGTCCCGTCGCTGACCGTGTGAGGGTGGGAGACGTTTAAAACAGTTCAGACTCCCTATTAGCTCTGGAGACTTTGGAAACTCCCTTTGATTGCCTGTTTTACTCTTCTTGTGTGTGTGTGTGGGGAAGGGGGGGGGGGGGGGGGGGAGGGTGGTAAGTTGGGGAAGGGGGGAGGTGAAGGCGGGGGGTGCGTGAAAAGCGGGTGAAGATCAAAGAAGAGCCATTTCATATCTCATCAGGCGGCGATTTTGATGGGCGCTAGTTGCAGAGCTGTGGAGGGGAGGGGATGGGGGTTCTGAGGAATGCTGAAGTTGTCCACTGGCATTCCGCGGTCGAGCACATGCACCCATTAACTTCCACCCCTACCCCCTTCCACTCGGCCTCCTCCCGCCACCGCTTCTCCACCCAGTCCAGATGCCAGCTCTTCCCCCCTCCCATGTGCTCGCTCTAGCGCAGAGTAGAGGGTGGAGGAAGTGTTAAAGGAGGTCTCAGACTTGGAGGGGAAAAAATAGGGAAGAAAGAGGAAGGGGGCGGGGGAGAGGGGGGGATTCCAATAGTTGTCAAATCACTGCCCAACTCACGAAGTAATGAACTTTCTTTTTTTTTTTTCTTTTTAGTGTTAGCATGGTCGGATTGCAATCGATAACCGAACAATGTTATCACTGGCAGGAAATGTGACGGGGAGCCTGCACGTCCTAATTTGGAAGGTGGTAGGGGGTAGAGAGGGAGGGGGAGTGGGGTTGGGGCGCGGCTGTCAACGCGCGCCCATTGATTGAAATTCTTACACCATTATCTGCACCCCGTGCTGCTGAATGCGCCAACAGCAAGTAGTGCCTTGTCTGGCACTGTTAGGGGACCGCTTTTTTCTCTGCACCCCCATCCTCTTCCCTTTTACCCCCCCCTCTCTCTCCTCTCTCTCTCTCTCTCTCTCTCTCTCTCTCTCTCTCTCTCTCTCTCTCTCTCTCTCTCTCTAACTCTCGCATTCTCTCTCCAGTCTTGGCGCTGTTTGCATGACTGCCCATTCATTTCCTCTCGCGGCTGACCGCCAACCTGCTGTACACCCCCCCCCCCCCCCTCCCCTCCTGCTCTCTCTACCAGTACCTCTCCTTTCCTTCTCTGGCTGCAAGTCTTGCTCACTTCAGGCGTTCTGTTAAAAAGAAAGTCACACTTATCACTAGAACCCCCGTTTCCCTTTATTTTCTTCTTTGTCGTTCATTTCATGTCTTAAATTGCTTGTTTGAATAATTAGTACCTGTACGTTCACTTCATGTCTTTATTTGCTTGTTTGAATAATTAGCACCTGTACGTTCACTTCATGTCTTTATTTGCTTGTTTGAATAATTAGCACCTGTACGTTCACTTCATGTCTTTATTTGCTTGTTTGAATAATTAGCACCTGTACGTTCACTTCATGTCTTTATTTGCTTGTTTGAATAATTAGCACCTGTACGTTCACTTCATGTCTTTATTTGCTTGTTTGAGCCGTTAGTACCTGCGCGTTCACACGCTGCAGTTTACTGAGAAAGTATTAATCTGTGGTCTAAGTTTCAAGCTGCATCCACCCCCGTCCCTCCTACTTCACACCCATTTGTCTTCCTACATCCACTTCCCATCTCTCTCATCTTCCGCGCACTCACGCTTTCTCTGTCTCTGTCTCTGTCTGTCTCTCTCTCTCTCTCTCTCTCTCTCTCTCTCTCTCTCTCTCTCTCTCTCTCTCTCTCTCTCTCTCTCGTTTTGATTCCCTTCTAGGACTGAACAAAGCCCGTCGGGTTTAATTAAAGGATGAAAGACCCGTGCGGACTGAATAATGAAACCGAGTGACTGATAGATCGAGGCGCCGGTGCAACAAAAATTGATGCTATGCTGGCAAACGAGTTTGGGGTTTAATTTATTCCTATTAACGGCGCTTGAAAAGATATCGTGTTGAAGTATTGATTATTGCTATCCTTCGCACCTGCTTCAGTTTTTTTGTTTGTTTGTTGTTTTTTTTTTCTTCATTTTTGTTAGTCTTTGTTGTATTTGTAGTCGTTCTTTTGTACTTTCCTCCTCCTCCATATTTTTTGGATCCTTCTTCTCCTGTCCCTGCCCTTCTCGTCCACTTCCTGCTTCTTCTCTTACTGCACTTCCAGCCCCCCCCCCCCCCCCCCATCCTCTCTCTCTCTCTCTCTCTCTCTCTCTCTCTCTCTCTCTCTCTCTCTCTCTCTCTCTTGTGTTAAGTCATCAGTGTAAGTTTTTGTCAGAGAGAGGGATAGGGGGCACTGCCTCTCCCATTCATAGCGAATACCTCTTTTTACAACCTGTCCCGTTGCGACTTCCGGACCGAAAAGTTTGCAGGGAACAGTCGTAAGATCTAATCATTATCATCACCTTCCTTCAGTGGTCCATGTGTTGGTCCCTTCACTTTGTCCACGAATTTCTTTAGAAATTTGAAGGGGGTGGGGGAGGGGTGGGGGTGGGGGGAGACCTGGAGTCCGTCTTGTGGCAGAACTCTCCCGTCACAGCAAGAATGGTCTCTGTGGATAGTGGAAAGCTGTTGTCCTGCTTACAGGTGAGTTGAGAAACAAACAACAACGCTCATGAACACCTGTGTCAACGACATCACCCGAGAAACTAAACATTCTTGTTGAGATCTGCTGATGTGCAGATCTCGCTAGTCAAACTTGTTTAGTAAGAACAAAAAAGACGGGAATCAGTCATTTTGCCGGACAAACCCCTCCCCTCCCGCCTCCTCTCTCCCCTGTAGCTCGTGTTCCATGCGCTTTTTTTCCCCTTCTTATATTTCGCATGCTTCAATTTTCGGTCATGAATTGCCAGTCCGGTGCACGTGACCTCAGTGACGGCGAATAGCGCTTGGATCTACTGCGCCGTTAATCACAAGACGCAAGGAGCACAGATAACGAGAGATGCTGGACTTGAGAAGGGATAAAGAGGAGGATGGTAAAGGGGGGATTGCTTGCTTTCGTTGCTTCTTCGTTGCTCTCTTCTCTCTCTCTCTCTTCTCTCTCTCTCTCTCTCTCTCTCTCTCTCTCTCTCTCTCTCTCTCTCTCTCTCTCTCTCTCTCTCTCTCGTTCCTTCTGCCTCCTCTTTCCTCTCTCCCTGTCTCCCTTTCTCTCTCTCTATTACTTACTCTCTTTCTCTCGCTCTTTCTTGCCTCACCCTCCCACCCTCCTCTTCCTTCCTTCACCCCTCTCTCACTTTGTCTCCCTCCTCCACCTCTCTCTCTCTCTCTCTCTCTCTCTCTCTCTCTCTCTCTCTCCCTCCCTCCTCCCACCCATCCTTCTCTCGACCGCCTCTTGAACCCTTTGCAAGCCCAATTTCATGCCGGCCGAAGCCTAGAGAGGAACTTGGTTGATGGATGGAGACGGACAGGTTCTTTGGTAAACTGTTCAGCGCACAAAGGACTAATCAGCCGGGGTCCGCGGGTGTCCTTCCTCATGGCAACGTCTGGACCCTGGTCATCCGCAGCCAGAGCAGAGGCCGGTCGACTGTCGTTGGGGGAGAGGGGGTGCTTCGTTTTGCTTACATTCGTTTGGCCTAAGTTTGTTTCGCCTACGGTCAGTTTGCCCTCAGCATTTTTTGCCGCAAGTTGATATGGTTTGTTTTCTTTTTCATACAGTTTCTGTTGGTGTGTGTGTGTGTGTTCGTGTGTGTGTGTGTGTGTGTGTGTGTGTGTGTGTGTGTGCTGGATGGTTTGAGTGTTCAAAAGCCAGTCCAGTCTAACATGTATCAATTAAAGTGTTTAAAAAAAAAAAAAAAAAACTCTCTCTCTCTCTCTCTCTCTCTCTCTCTCTCTCTCTCTCTCTCTCTCACACACACACACACACACACACACACACACACACACACACACACACACACACACACACACACACACACACACACACACACACACACACACACACACACACACACACACACACTTCAGACCTTGTACAAGTTTACAAGCAAACCATTTCTACCGATTTCGACTTGGAGAATCCCCCCCCCCCCCCCCCCTTTTTTTTTTTTTAATGGTCCATATATGTGTGTGTGTGTGTGTGTGGGGGGGGGGGGGTCTCTTTAATTCAATGAGTGCGAATGCTGAAAACTCCAGCCCAAACGTCGTGCCATGTTTGGATAACGATCGATTTTACTTTTCTCAATTAAACAGAAACAGGCTCCAGACTGACCATTGAACTCAACGACAGTAGTAGTGTGATCACTTTCCTTTGTGCCACAACTTGATAAACCAAGGAGAAACGAATCCCGTACTAAGACATTTATGAAATGACAGCCGATAAGACTGGTCTGGAGGGGAGGATTCAAATGGTAGGCAAAATGACTTAGGCGAAACTATAGATTTCCGTTGGGGAGAAGGGATATGGGTATTAGGGGCATTATCGCTGGAGGTCTGTGGGAAGAGTGGGTGGTGTTGAAGATGTGTGGCATGTTTCTCTGTGTGTGTGTGTGTGTGTGTGTGTGTGTGTGTGTGTGTGTGTGTGTGTGAGAGAGAGAGAGAGAGAGAGAGAGAGAGAGATTATGGCTGACTTTAGAATTTGACGAGTTCCTGTCACTGCCTGGTGGTGCATGGATGCTCTGACTTGAGAGAGTGTCAGGGATTTGGTGAGTTCTTCTCGGTTTTGTTGTGTTTTGTGTATTGGTTTGATTTGAGGGCGCGCTGTCTTTTTATCTGCGAATGAATGAAAGATGGATGAAAGGAAGAATGGATGAACGTCAGTTTTGAAAAACAAAGAAATAAAACCAACCAAAGAAAAAATATATTATGCATGCGCAGCCAAGCTTATAAGCACGGCACAGCACAACACAGCACAGCACAGCACAGCACTCGCACTCACACACACGCGCGCGCACACACACACACCAACACACACACACACACACACACACACACACACACACACACACACAGAGAGAGAGAGAGAGATCGTTTCCGTGGTAATTTACAATGTAAGGGTTCGTCATTTCTGGACGACTAATCAGTACAATCATACTTTCCAAGTTTCTTACTGTCTGGAAATTGCTGGCCGCACACGTCTTTATCCCCCCTCCTCCACCCTCTCTCCACCCTACCCCCTTCCCCGCTTTCTTCGTCTACCCATTTTTTCTTCCATCCCGTTTCCAGTCATACCGATTTTCGAAAATCAAGTTGTATAGATAATTCCACGGAAATGGTTTCACAAGTTGAGATTGGATGGATATTTCCCTGAACGAACTAAAGAGGTACTATTATGTCAGCGGTTTATGAAATGCTCGTCTGCAGCTACAGTTGTCATGTCTTCGGAAGAAAAAAACCAGGAACATGTATAAAGTTGATGTTCTCTACTCAAGAGGTGTTTGCCAGTACATGAACAACCAAAAAAGTGAAATATTTTAAAATAATACAAGCCGTGCGTATATTACGTCTCTTTGTTATTAAGAGCAGGTATTTCTATGTGAATATAGATAGTGGTTTCTACTAAGGGGCATTACGGTGGTTAACGACCGTAATCTCCAGTATTGGTGGTGCTTTCATAGTCAGATGGGCGGTAAACAACATAGATTTGACGACCATAACGTCAAACACGAACTGAACGAATGTATTTGACACCGTGTGCTGTTTTTTTTTTTTTTTTTTTTTTTTTTTTTTTTTTTTTTTCAAAAAAACACCGCCTCAAGTGAATTCGAGGGGTCTGGTTCACTGTCACTTTTGTGTGAGAAATAGGAACTGTGTAAACATAAAGCGTACTCAGACTACTTCGTTGTCGGGCTGGTCGCTTTTCCCATTGTGACGGTGTCCCGTTGCGACGAGTGGTGCATGTCTTTTTATGTGATAGGTGAACAGGTACTGCAAGTTTCGAGTTGTGTTATCTTGAAGTTCTAGGCATGTGGTAGTGCCATTTCTGGCAGATCGAGGTTACCTGCATTTGTGCATGTTCTTCTTTGACAGTTCTGTGGGATCATGTTCAAGATCAAAAGGCTACATCAGTTGTTTTTTTTTCCCCTACACCAACCTCCAGTTTTCCCACTTTTTTCTGTTTGCTTCTTTTTTTTTTCTTTTTTTTTTTTGTTTTGTTTTGTTTTTTTCTTTCTTTCTTGCTTCATCAGTTTATACGTAAATGCTGACTCGTGTTAGTATATTTTTCTTCCCCCCCCCCCCCCGAGATGTTCTTGTTTGTTCTGTGTACCTCGAGTCTGCATGTACGCTAGTTCATTGAGTATTACAGACTGCATTAGATTGGAGGTGTGGACACAAGTTCTTTCATCATAGCAAACAATAGTTACCTTTCTAGTTTGTTATTTACTGATAGCATAGTTGAACATGGGAAAGATGCAATTTTTGCTCAAAGGGCGTGTTCCTCCTTTACATTGCACGCAGCTGTCAGCATTTATATTCATAGGGAAGATCTGGTTTGGTGGGAATGACGTGCCAGCGCCTTTTGGCTTGTTGTTTTCAAATACATCATTTCTCATCCTGATTCCATGGACGTTGATGGAGGTCAATATCAGCCAGTCACTTGGCTTTGCATGCGTTTGGGAATCGACGCGGTCACTTTCTTCTCTCCCAGTTTAAGTGGATGGGCGCTTGTGCAGTGGCAGCGTTCCTGTTGCCAGTTCCTAGCAGTCCCGCTGGTTTGGTTGACTTTCCACTTGTTCCATTGGACTGGAGGAGGGATTGAAGTCTTCAGTCTTTGGCAGTATTTATTTTCAGATCGATTCACGTGTTCTGTTCATTTGTTTTATGAAAAAAAGGGCCTTTTATTTCATTGTTGTCATTTTCCCCATCGTTTCTCGTGCGTCAGTTGTCGCACGGTAAACAGGTCTTTCATGCAGTTAGCAGATCGGCTCTTGAACGCGTTGTCCTCCGTTCTTGTCGCGTTGTTATGAAAATCCTCACTCACCGCCGGCGTTCTTGTTGCGTTGTTATGAAAATCCTCACTCACCGCCGGCGCGTTCTTGTCGCGTTGTTATGAAAATCCTCACTCACCGCCGGCGTTTCTTGTCGCGTTGTTACGAAAATCCTCACTCACCGCCGGCGTTCTTGTTGCGTTGTTATGAAAACCCTCTCTCACCGCCGGCGTTCTTGATGCGTTGTTATTAAAATCCTCACTCACCGCCGAAACTGGTTTCTATTCTGCTCTTCTTCATGCGTAGTTTAGTTAGGAGGAAAGAAGAAGAAGAAGAAGAAGAAGACAAAAATAGGGAAATATGAAACCCTCCACTGTCACTCCCCACCCTCACTTACTTTCTCTCCACCCTCTTTCCCCCACCCGTATAAAAAAAGGTCCCATTAGGGAGTGGGTTTGAACAACCTGTTCGATAGCGCCTCCCCAGGCCGGCGCTGCAATATGCTGGTAATGAATTTATGGAGAGGAAATGGAATATGGAGAGAAAGTTTGGGAAAGGAGGGTGGGTGGGTGGGTGATGGGGATGGTGTCCGAGAAATGGATAGAATAATTAAGACCGCGATGGATGTGTCTCCATTTTCCAGGCGACGGCCCACCCTCCTCCCACTCCCTTCACCAACGGCCGCACATTCCTCTCCCAACCCAGTCCCCCACCACCTCATCCCCCCACCCTTCTGAAAACTAAGCTTTCACTTTTCACCACCACCACACGCCACCCTAGCCACCCCGTCCTCCTGACGACACGGATCGGACACCCGAAAGAGGAATAGATAATGATGATGATTTAATATAACATTGTAATATTTCAAAGAAGAGCGGCTGAGAGAGAGAGAGAGAGAGAGAGAGAGAGAGAGAGAGAGAGAGAGAGAGAGAGAGAGAGAGAGAGAGATGGGAGGGAGAGAGATGGCTGAATGTGTGGTCTTTGAGTGAGGAGAGGTGATGATGGGAAGGGGAGAGGGGATGAGGGGTGGGGATGGATGGAGGCAGTTGTTGAGAGGGCTCGTGCATGCTCGTTTGTCATATAGGAAGCGACGTTTCAATAGCGCTCACTGCGTCATAATGGCTGTTTGTGTGATCCGCCGTATAATGAGGCAGAGAGACAATTTATCGGCCGTTTGGGCCCTCCATTTCAAGTTATTTGATCAAGGCGCTTGGCAGCGGCCCTCCCTCCCCTCGCCCCTCACTCCTCCTCTCCCCTCCCCGTCAGTCCCGGTCCCTGTCCCTGGCCATATTGTAATCTAATACAAATATAATTGTTCCTCGCTTGCTTTGTTCGTGTGATGGCTAAAATGAGGGATTTGGTTTTCGTGTGTGTTTGCCAGTAGGTTGAATCGATCCCCCCCCCCCCCCCCTCTCCCCTCTCTCTCTCTCTCTCTCTCTCTCTCTCTCTCTCTCTCTCTCTCTCTCTCTCTCTCTCTCCACAGCTCTCACTCACTCACCCCCCCCCTATTTCCCGCGGTTTCCCCCCCTCCCTCTCTCTCTCTCTCTCTCTCTCTCTCTCTCTCTCTCTCTCTCTCTCTCTCTCTCTCCTCCACAGCTCTCACTCACTCACCCCCCCCCCCCCTATTTCCCGCGGTTTCCCCCCCCCCCTCTCTCTCTCTCTCTCTCTCTCTCTCTCTCTCTCTCTCTCTCTCTCTCTCTCTCTCTCTCTCCACATATTCATGTCTGTTGTATTACTTGCCTCTAGAGTGTCCCGAAATCGCAGCTAAATATGGAAAATAGCTCTGTAAACGTTTTAGCGGGGTGCGTGCTATATAACCGTCATCATCGTCATAATAAAGGGATAGAAGGTGCTTTTCTTTTTTCTTTTCTTTTCTTTTTTTTCTCTCACATTCTAATCGATACCATTATCTTCTTATTATTCTTTAACATTCTGCCTCGGCCATTTTTACCCCTCGCTGAAAGGACTTCATGTGCGGTAAAGAGACCTGAAGTTTCCCAGTCAACATTCTGAGAAACAGCGTGGACCGGGGATCCACTGGTTGTAGCCGATGTCTTTTTCTGTTCTCTTTAAGCATAAGCTAACGGTAAAGTCAAAGTGTTTGGGAGCATAAGTTGGTAATTGATAATTGCCTTTACATGTTTAGAAGACTAAGATGGTATTGGCGTTTTAAGGATAGATCAGCAGTCATTGGAGGTAAGCAGGTCAGAGGTTTAGGTTGGGAATGGTTGGAGTGGATGTGGTTGAAGCATATGCTGGCAATGGCACAAGTCCTCGAGTTTTGGAGCAAAGTTAGCCATGGTTGAGAATCGAGTGTTTTCTGAGCGAAACTGGCAATGAGTGGGGGAGGAGACACGTTTTGGACCATGAGCGCAACAGTTGATTTTGGACAAAGTTTGCAGTGGATTAGGTCAACGTGTTTTGGAACGTAAAGATGGGGATTTAAATCAACATGTTTCGGAGCAATCTGTGAAAATTGGCTGGTTTTCAAACAATTTGCAGTGGCTGAATTCAGCATGATCAACATGTTTCGGAGCAATCTGTGAAAATTGGCTGGTTTTCAAACAATTTGCAGTGGTTGAATTCAGCATGTTTTTGGAGCTCGTTGGCAATGGTTATGAAGCACATTTCCCGTTCAAAATACTTACCACAGGAAGCAACAAATTCATCTGAAAGCGAGCTCTTCCCGCCCCATCCCCCGGTCCTTTCATGGAGACTCAAGACTTTATTTTATTAGAGAATACTTCGGGGTTTTTTTTTTTGTTTTTTTTTTAAATGAACGTGACGGGTAGCGTGGAATGACAAATCACACAACTGAAAGGTAAGTAAGGAAACTGGAAAGTAGACTGGAAAAAAAGGAAAACAGAGAGAGGGAAGGGTTGGAAGGGAAAGGGGAACGGGGATCGGTTGGAATGGGGGTCGGTTGGGCAGTTGTATGTGAAGTGGCCAAATGACAAAGAAAGCAGTTAATAGGTAAGACTATTCGTGGTAGAGAATATAGACGGCTGATCCTGCTAGATATAACTGTAAAACAGATTTGAGACAGTCGCAGCAACAGCCTTTTTGCAGGTGACTCATGGATTTGGTTACAGGACGATAACAGGATATCAGAGCTGCGTGCCCCCAAACACTTTTGATGTATCCTTTTCACACCAGAATGGAATGCGACTGTAGTTCTTGTAAAACGGGTCCTTTGTACACTTTGAACACTTCTTGTGATCTGTTCGATTTATCTCCATTGCCTACTGGATGGCTACCTGTGGTTTTAATGTTAGGCCCCCTGTCGGGTGGCTTTAACAGGCCCACGCCTGGCAAGGAGTTACGCGTACGTCTGACATCATCAACACAACCTGTTTGAGATTAATGAAAAAGATTGATTTTGTTTTTGTTTGCTTTCTTCTCTACACAGACTCCATTTGCACTATTGATTGATTGGAGGCACCTTGGACCACATTTGTCATTGAAAGGAAGCAGAACTACCCTCCTTGTAGTCTACCCTTAGCAGGCAATAAAGAAGGAGAAAGAACATCTGTATATTGAACTTGTCTGTGTATTGCTGTTCGGGCCATCCAACTGTGAGCACGAACATCTGTACATTGAACTTGTCTATATATTGCTGTTCGGTTTCATCCAACTGGTGTGAATTGCTCCATCAATGCAGCATACTTAAAATAGATATTTAAAAAAATTAAATTAATACGTAAATTAATAGTGAACAAACAGAATAAAAATACATGTCATGATTTTAGAACATGAAACGCTGGGAGCAGAGAACAAATATTGGACCAGTTTCATAATTCAAGCTGTCCCTTTTTGTCCTCCCACTACTCCCCTCAGCCCTCACCCTTCCCACGTCGCCCCTGCAGTTTCTGTTCAGACTGTCACCACTGCGTTCCCAGCCGCAGTCCATCCATCCTTAATCCCATATGTGTCATGCCACTTTGCCTTTTTTTTTTCTGCCTGCTTTGAAACACAGGTTAATCATTAAAGTTCAGCTGAATCAGGATCTGAACCCCCATCCGTCATAACCCCGTTCCCCACTCTCATATTAAGGGAACTATTCACACAATGAAGCTTGTTGATGTCAAACTTCTCCTCCAGGTTCGCGTGAATAGGGCAAAAGAAAGAACATTTATTTCCCAATGAACTCTTCTCAAGAGTCTTAACCAGGTGGTCGAGAATAGCAGCTGAAATGCAGTTTGGCTGCAGATATTAAAAAGCAACCAACCAACCATTTTCCTCATACATTATGCTGAATGAGCAAGAAGCACGGTACGCAGTTGAGAAGAATTAAGACTCAAAAGCCCCAGGTAATTGATGCAGTGTCTCAGAAAGGGGATGTGTGTGTGTGTGTGTGTGTGTGTGTGTGTGTGTGTGTGTGTGTGAGAGGGGGGGGGGGGGCGGTAGTGGATGAGGGGAGGGGGAGTGGATGAGAGGGAGGGGACAATATACAGCTCTAACAGCCTTTGTCACCCACTCTGTCCCTCGTTTCATCATTTCCCCTCCCCGCCCTTCGTTAACCCGTTCTTCAACCTTCGCTCCTATCAACCCATCCCATTACCTCTGCCATCTTCCCACTCGTATTATTGTCTTCGTTAGTGTAGTTATCAATGAGGAAACAGACTTTCGAAAAATATGAGAGTGATCTCGAACTCATGAAAGCAAACGTGACTTGTGTACAGATCCGAGTCCACAGTGACATAATTATTAGACCCCAGACTCTGTATATTTTGTATCACACATTCAAAGCCACGTGTAACATTTCTCAGAACATCAGCCCTCATGAAAACAAACTCATTGTACAGTTCAGCCTTTAAGTCATATTGTGCCTAACTTTTGAGACAGCCCCAGTGTTTTTGTTTACTTTATGTGCCAGCACAATCGACATGACAAACTCACCCACCTACGACCCACCACCCACCCACTAGTTTGTTTGGTTTTCTTCTTCTTCTCTTTTTTTTTTTAACATGTCTGCTGGGCTTTTTTCATTTCCAAATCCTCGTGTCACAAACAATGGCGTAGGAACTAAGGAGTCCACAATCGTGTATATTCTCACTATCCTTGTTGACATCTAGCATTGAACTAGTTAATTAAGACAAAGTCTTCGTTTTGGCATGAAAAAGGAAAATTTTTTACAGAAGTAGGGCGATTTCTGACTGTTCAAACTGCATTACTACTTAGATCTCTACTGTAACCCCGTACTCTACAGTTTTTTTTTTCCCCTCCCCCAGACGAGGACCTAAATAGGTCAAAATACTTCGCCTTTTTTTTTTTTTTTTTTTTTTTTTTTTTTTAATTATCATTAGTTTCTTCCATTCATTTTGCCCGCTTATCACTGTAACTTTTAGTGTCCCTGTTCCAACAAAGATCCTAAGAATACAGCCTCCTGTTCCAACAAAGATCCTAAGAATACAGACTCCTGTTCCAAAAGATCCTAAGCCTACCTCCTGTTCCAACAAAGATCCTAAGAATACAGACTTCTGTTCCAACAAAGATCCTAAGAATACAGCCTCCTGTTCTAACAAAGATCCTAAGAATACAGACTCCTGTTCCAACAAAGATCCTAAGATACAGACTCCTGTTCCAACAAAGATCCTAAGAATACAGCCTCCTGTTCCAACAAAGATCCTAAGAATACAGCCTCCTGTTCCAGCAAAGGTCCTAAGAATACAGCCTCCTGTTCCAACAAAGATCCTAAGAATACAGACTCCCTTCTTTGGCAGACTTTCTTTCCCCTGGACCATCTTTGTGTTCTGACCTCCTTATAAATACTTTTGTGTGGTTGACGTTTTAAGGATTACTGGAAATGTTTTTTTTTTTTTTTTTTTTTTTGGGGGGGGGGGGGGGGGGGGGGGGGGGCGGATAAAGATGTAGAGCTTTCAATAATTCATATAAAGAGAACAGGTGGAAAATATCAAACGATAGAAGTAAAAAAAAAAAAAAAAAAAAAAAAAAAAAAAAGAAAACGATAACAACAACAAAGCAGTACGTACAGTTGTCGTTTGTAGTCCAGCAGACCACGGAGGCCATATCAGGACTGTCAGAAGGCGTATTGATACACAAAGACAGAAAATAGCATTAATGTACGTTTGAAGAACGTTTAAGATCCGGACATACGATACGGGCACTGGTAACAGAAAGAATGGAAAAGACATGGGAAAAGAACGAAATAACAAACAGTTTAACAACAACAATCTCCTCGAAGAAAAGATGAAGAGGGCGGGGGATCCAAGAGGACCACTAATGCTTCGGAGAATGCGAGAGAGGATGGAGGGACTGGCTTAATGATACAGGAAAAAAAGCGAGTAGAATTGAAAGAGGGAGCGTGAGGAGGTGCGTGCTTGTGTATGTGTGTGTGTGTGTGTCTGGGGAGAGGGTGTTGGAAGGGGGGGGGGGGGTAAGGGGGAGAGAGACGGGGCTGGAGGAGGAGCAGTCACGGATATAAACTCACCCCATCGAGACGGGAGGGAGAAAGTCGACAACATCAGCATTAAGCGCCAAGCTCTTCAAGTAGCTCGTTTAAAACGTCGCCCGCCCCTCTCGGGCCCGCGATGGAGAGCCCGTCGAGTGTCAAACGCAGAGCGTGCATTGTGGGGCAAATCGCTGCTTCAACTTATGAAATCCCCCCCGCTCTCCCCGCCTCCCCTTACCCCCTGCTTCTGCGTGCCCGGCTGCTCTTTAAGGGATTGTCCGAGGCGGTCGACTGCCGCAAGTGTTTCCTCATTAGACTCAACAGCTTGAGGGTGCGGAGGGAAGGTGGTTGAAGGGATGAGGGGAGGGGGGGGGAGGAGCTAGGGGGGGGGGGGGGGGGGGGAGGGGGCGTCTTTGAGAGGGGAGGGGGATACTGGAGGTAGGAAAGGTTGAAAATATCGATTCTTCTCTCTCTCTCTCTCTCTCTCTCTCTCTCTCTCTCTCGTGCGACTGCGCAGGTGAGTGTGTGTGTGTGTTTTGTGATGGAGACAGGGAGAGAGAGCGCGGAGTAGAGGGGGTGGGGCTTATGAACAGAAGGTGTGGTGGTTTTATTGATTGGGTTGGCGTTATTGTCCGGGATTGTTCTACGTCCCTGACTAGGAAACGGTGCTGCCTGCCGGACCGATACCTGGTTACAAACGGTGGCCAGTTGATTGAGACGCGATGAACACTTTGACATTATCCAGTTGCTTTGCCTTGTGTGTGTGTGTGTGTGCGAGTGTGTGTGTGTGTGTGTGAGTGTGTGTGCGTGCGCGTGCGCGTGCGCGCGTGTGTCTGCGTGCTGTGTGCTTGCGTGTCTGTGTTTTTATTGGTTATAGAAGAGAGAGGTAGACGGGGGGGGGGAGGGGGGGGGGGGGTGTCATTTATTCATGCATAGGCTGTTGCCCCCCGTGATTTATTTTTTTTTAATTATTATTTTCCTTTTCTTTGGTTTATGTGTGGTCCTTTTACGTCATGTTGTGCGTGTGTTTGAATGACGTATACAAGCGTCGTTTTGAGTTGTTCTCAAGAGTCCAAAATAAAGCTACATATTTTACAAGCGCGCACGCGCGCTTGCGTTAGTATTTAAAGGCGTAACAGTTTCTCGTTATTCAGATATTTAGTAATAAGAATAAAACTGTTACAGTTCTCAAAGTAAGCCTTTTTTTTCGCGTACAGATAAGAAAAGTTAAGTCAGCCGGAACTTAGTTGGATATTCATAAGTTTTCAAAGGTATGCATAGATTATGTAATTTGCATGAAATGTTTGAGACCAAGCTTCTTTTATTCTTTGCATCTAAATCTTGCTACATTCTGAAGCTGTACGTAATAATCTTGACTCACTCAGTTTGGTTAATGTGTATCCTAAACGAAATACTCGTCACAGTTAGATAAACATGAATTAAAAATTCGTTTTCCCAGCAGACGAGGTGTTCACATTTCAGCTCCTGAGAACTAAGCGCGAGTGTGTGTGTATGTTTTTCTAAGGACAAGATCAATTTCCAAAACTGCACAACTATGCACAGTATTGAATAATCGGTTGAATTTGTCCATCAAATATTAAGAGAATTTTCTTCAGTTTGAACAGGTACTTCAGTATACTGCTGGCGCTTTTGGCTCTGCTTACGAGTTTCAAAAAGAAGTGACATAGAGCTTACAAGATCCGGACATGCAGCTGTATAGGTATATCTATATATATTTACATCCGACATGAAAACCCTATTAAAGGTTCGCCTTTCTCTTGGGGGCTCAACACCAATCTTTTCTACACATCCCTATTATTATATCTGCCCATATTTCAGCCCTCATGCCGCCCTTTGTCGGCTGGGCTATAAGCAACAAGAAATGAAAATTGAATGCACGTGAAGCTCTGCTGCTGCACAGTGCGGACTGTTGAGCTGTATCTGTAAACCATGAACGGTTTAATGCAATAAAGCATGTTTTTATTCATTTAACTCTATTTGTTTTTGAGATCATCTACTTATTCGTGCAGACTTTTTTCTTCTTTTCAAGAGAAAGTCTGTCTGTCTGTCTGTCTGTCTGTCTCTCTCTCTCTCTCTCTCTCTCTCTCTCTCTCTCTCTCTCTCTCTCTCTCTCTCTCTCTCTCTCTCTCATATAAACGAACGAGAGAGAGAGAAGGACTTTATCTTGAAAAGAAGGGGGGAAAATCTCTCTAAATAAGTAGATGACCCCATAACAAATAGAGTTTAAAATAAACTTTAAAAAAATAGGTATCGTTAGGTCTTTTCTAAACACTTACGTGCTGGTTTTCTATAGTATTTATGTAATTTGAATGTCATACGTCTAATGGAAAGGTCTGTAGTGTATCGCAATTCAATGTATTTACAACCTGTGCAAAATCTATCAAGCTACGCAGTTTATTTTCAAATCAAGGCACACGATTCCGAGGAATTTTGTGTCTCATCAAGATAGAACTTAAACTTTAATATGTTACCGAAATCTCTCATCTTTTCCCCCATTTTACTATACCGTACACTTATTCGTGTAATTTGATGTTTTGTGTACTTTACATGAATTCGGGGGGAGGGGGGTGGGGGTGGGGGTATTATCAAAGTGGTAATAAAGGCATTATTTAGAGAGAGAGAGGAGAGAGAAGGGGGGGGGGGGGGGGGAGGGGGGGGGGGGGTGGAGGAGGTTCCTTCGATAGATTATTTATGAAGGAAAGTCTTTTCACTTCCTCATGTTCGTGAGTGGATTCGGATAACGACAGAGGTTTGCAGCGGTCATTTCATCATGCACGCCGGGTGTAGAATATACGCACAGTGAAACAATCTAGTTTCCTTCGTAATCATGTTGTATTCAGGTTTAGCGCGCCAAAAATGATACGACAAACAGGAATAATCATCCCAGGAGACTGGAGTTGGGGGAATCGTCTGACACTACTAATTCCGGCTGACATCGGGCAGTACGTTAAGATAGGCACATTAGGTTTATTAAGGTTTAATGCCCTCACTGCCAGATGTAATATGGCAGACGGAGATAACCAGCTCGTGAAAGGTGGGGACTGGCAGCAGACCTATCAGACATTACACACCTTACCTTCAGAGTGACAACAAACGGCAACGAAAATGGCGTGGGGTTGGGGGAGGGGGGGGGGGGGGGGGGGGGGGTTGCTTTTTGTTTGTTTTTTTTCGTAGTAGGCTGCTACGTGATTTGAACTCCAAAATGTGACTGAGAATTCGGTGCTAAGCCAGCCAAGCCCCCAGATTAAAACTAAACGGATAGCAGCGAGTATTTAAAGGCCCTTTCTTTTCGTTCTGTGCAGGAGGACTCTGTTTACTATTTTGACAACTTTTTGGTTTGTACCCCTTTCCAGTTAGACCTCAGAAGTCCAACATCACGAGAAGTTGCAGTCAGAGGGCGCTTTGAAAGCACAAAATGCCCACCTCCGCCATCCTGTGCACCCCAGCCCGTTCCTCAACGTGGAAAAGAGAAAAAACCAGACAGAGACTTATTTTGGTATCACACGACAGTTCCCACACACACACACTCTCTCTCTCTCTCCTCTCTCTCTCTCTCTCTCTCTCTCTCTCTCTCTCTCTCTCTCTCTCTCTCTCTCTCTCTCTCTCTCTCTCTTTCGCGCGCGCGCGCGCGCACACACACATACACACACACACACACACACACAGACAGAGATAACACCAGAAGAATTGTTATTGTATTGGTGTTTATCTTGTTCAGGGAAACAAAAAAAAGTTTCTGACAGTTTACTGCAACAGTTTATGACATTAACATGGAAACCGTTACTTCAGGGACTGGGGGGGGGGGGGGGGGGGGGGGGGGGGGGGGGGGGGGGGGGGGGGGGGGGGGGGGGGGGGGGGGGGGGGGGGGGCGCACACCACTTGCGCACTATCTGGTCTGCAATCAGGCTGCATGCATTTTGAACAACTCGGACTGGAAACGGAGAGGGCACGGTAGAAATGGGAAAGAGACAGGGGGTCTAGGGAGGAAAACGGTGGGCGGAGGGAGGATGTAATGGAAGAAGCGCCAGTTCAGAAGGTGGCGCAGGAGATGGCATTGGGCAAGACGTTAATCGTTAAAAAAAAAAAAAAAAAAAAGGTTTGACGTACCAGGTTCAAGTGCGCGAGCGCACAATGACGTACACTTGGGTATATATGCACAGAAAGACCAACACGTGCTGAACACGCACACATGCAGATGTAGTAGAAGAATGGATATGATGATGGTGGAGCGTCGTCATAAAGATAAAATCTGGTTATTGAAAATTACCTGCAAATGAATGTACGAAGGTCTGAGGGAGTATGAGGACGAGAATGGTGTTGGGGTGGAGGAATACGGTAGTTGATAAATACATGAAGGGAAACATAACTGCCATTCGTGTTTATTTTCCTCCTCTTCCTCCCTCAGTCCTTCCACTATTCCCCCTCCCCCCTCCCCCATTTTATTTCTTTATAGATACCAAAAGTAAACAACCGCCATTCGTACTATCTCTTCTTCTCCCCCCCCCCCCCCCCCCCCCCCCAAAAGCCCTTCATCACCCCCTCGTCCTCCCCTTCCCCGCCCCCTTCCCTTGTTTTATACTTAGTCTTCTGTACGGAAAGAGATAAAAGTGTGTGTAGAGGAGGTTGCGGGTGGGGGTTGGGAGTCTGAGAGAGACGGGAGTGGGGGGCCGGGGGGGGGGGGGGAGGGGGGGGGGGGGAGGTGGCGAGGCATACGAGGGATGAAGGAGGCATGGAGGGAGAAAGAGCGCGCGCATGCATATTCCGAAGAGTGTATTGGTCGGTTTCCATCGCAGGATGAAGAGAGATTAGTTGGTATCTTCATTTTGACCTTTGCCGTAGTGGTCTCTGGACTGGGTTCTTCTGATTTCCCAGTAAGACCATAAAACTGATGTCCCATGGTGTTGCCGGGGTGCGTTCCTCGAGTTGGTATACTGAGAGAGGAGGTGGGAAAAGGGGCAGAAGTGAGGTGGGGGGGTGTAGGGAGGGCAGATGTCTGCTTCGAACTCGTTGGAGACAAATGTACATGGCTATTTATTTATTTATTTATGCTAGTGTGCGTGTGTGTGTGTGTGTGCGCGCGCGCGCGTGCGCTCGCGTGAGTGCGCGTTTTCCAAACTGTTATCAACTATTTTCAGATTTCATTTCAATATTGCCTTAGGTATTTACAGGGATCGGTCATATTGTCTCATGGCTGCTATATCATGGCCAAGTCTTGTGGGTTTATTTGTATAAACTCTGTTTTGTCTTTGAAAAGTCGATGAGTAAGTCAATCAATGGTGCCAGTCAAGATTAGAGTTGCGGATTTTTTTTTTTTTTAACCCAGATTACTGACAGGGGATGTATGGATTCAAATGCTCCTCTAGATTGATGTCATCTTAACGATCTTTCACAACGAAGTCTCGACCACTTCAGCCACGAGCAGTCAGGTTTGTCAAGCAAGATCTAATATTGGTAACGATTACTTGATGAAAAGGATGGCATGTCTCCAGCCTTGGGCCTCCATTGCAACACCGCTTTCATATTCATGGCCCCCCCCCCCCCCCCCCCCCCCCCCCCCCCCTAAAAAACAAACGAACAACAAAATATCGTCGTCATTATGTGTCTTAATTGTCTAATTCAGAACGACGCTTGCGAACTCCGGCTAAATCACTTGATGCTGGGGCCTGGGTAGGTGAGTGGCCTGGCGGTCACGTAGGATTGCTAATCAATACCTGTTCACTACTGTTGATAGTAAACGTGTCTGGATGTGATTGGAACATTGCCAGACTTCCCTTGAAGGTCAAATGTTTCATAGGGGACGGGGACGTATTCTCTGTAAATTGTATTTCCCCCGGACGAATTCTTGTTCGGATCTTGAAACAAATGAAACCAGTCCACGGAAGGCGCAAACAGACGCACGATAATAGACTGATGCAGAAAAAAAAAAGGAGAATGAAATGGCAGTAACAAGTTGAGAAACTCCTTGGACAGTGATGATGGGGGAAAGAGGAAGATAGAGAGAGAGGGGGTTTAAAGAGCAAAAGTCTGAGATGATGAAGAGAGAGAGACGCTGGAGAAAGTGAAGGAGCATCAAGTCCCTTTCTTCTCTATCCGGCATCCTCCTCAGAACTGTCTCCCCCCACCCACACCCACACCCCCACCCCCATCCTCCATCCCCCCCCCCCTCCCCCATCCACCGTCTGTGTGCCCATCTCTCTTCCCCCAGCAGCCCGAGTGGCCGGCGAGTGACCAGCTCAGGGACAAGTCAAGTGGGCCGGTGGTGGTCAGTCCGGGTCCGTACTTGGGCCGGATTAAAACGCCACAACAATCTCCCACGCCGACTGCTTGCCCGCCAATCAGATTAAAGGGGCCTGCTGCCTCCTGTCACTGCTGAGTGGCTCCTCTGCTTTCAGAACCAGACTTCCCTTCCCTGACCCCTCGCTTCTCCCTCTCCGTCGCCTCCTCCCCACCTACCTCACAGGGTAGCGGCATCCATCCCCTTACCCTCGGGCATAGATTCCCTTCCCTGTAGGTTGGTTTTCTGTCAACCTCTTCCTCCATCTCTCTTCGGCCTGGGCAGAGGTGTGATGACATTCAGACCTGTCTTTTCTGAAGACTCTCTGCCGGTGTGTCTCAATGGATCGTTTGCAATCGTGTCGCCATGCTTTCTCAACAAAGTGAAAAAGATGAGAGAGAGAGAGGAGAGGAGAGAGAGGAGAGAGAGAGAGAGAGAGAGAGAGAGAGAGAGCACGTGTGTGTGTGTGTGCTCGAAAGGGCGGTACTGATTGTCTCTAAAGAGATGGAAATTGAAGTTTCCCCCCTTTTTTATTTTATTTTTTTTCTGTATAGAGGTCTTTAAACTGCTGAACAGGAGTTCCCTGAACAGAGTTGTTTCTTTTTCTCTTCTTTCTTTTTTTTTTTTTCTTTTCTTTTTTCAAAGTTCGGGTGGGGATAATGTGGGATGATACTAATCGAGAATATCCAGAACGTTTTCTACACCAAGAACAGGATAGGGGTGATGTGGGATGCTACTATCTAATCAAGAATATACAGTATTTTTTCTACACCAAGAACAAGATAGAGTGACGTATGTCCCAGTTTGACGCTTGGCGTTGTTTGTTTATTTCCCGTACCCCCACCACACCCCCCCCCCCCCCCCCCCCCCCCCCCCCCCCCCCCCCCGTCTCTCGAAACGGGGTTTTGGGGGTGGTGGTAGTAGTTCCAGAACCCCTAAAAACCACCATCCACCCGGAGTGTTACTCAGTTGTTTCGTTTTCATTATGTTTGTGTAAAGGCTGCAAGATCGATTTGGTTCCAATTGAAATCGACATAGGTTATTTTAGCACGTGGCTAACGTCACGAGTCCTTTTAATGCGCAACTCCACAGCTAATGTTTGCTGCACTGCGTTTAAACGTACAGACCTCTTTACATGAAACTTTGCTGGTGGTGCCAAACGTGTGGGGATTGTTCAATGTTGTACTTAAGATTCATCCCGTGTATTGAAACTGCCGAATTTGAAACAACCGTCGTGATCTAGCGCGCTGTTTCCTGATGGAATACCGATTACAATCGTATTTCTCATACTGTTAGACCCAATTAGTGCAAGTCCAACTCGCAGATTGCATTGATGTGTGTGCGTCTCCTTACCCCCCCCCCCCCACCCCCACCTTGCACTCCTCCTCGCCTCCCTCCATTCGCCTCTCGTTTGACTATCAATTTCACAGTTTGCTTCTCCCACCCCCACCCCTTACCCCCTCTTCCGTGCAAATTTTCGTTCACCATCGTTGCTTTGCGCTGGCGCTCGTTGATGACGTTTTGTCACGATGGGGTTTCGATGTAGTTCATGATGTTGACTGATGGGAAACGTTCACGTCTCAGGCCACACAGTGCTTTTTTCTTCAGGGTTTGGGTTTGATTGTTTGTTTGTTTTTACATACCTTCCCTCAGTTCCCGCTTTCTGTCTGTCTCAGTTCTGAACCGTTCCTGCTGTCTTGGTCCCGTACGTAGCGCTGCGTCTCTTTTCCTGTGGTCAGTTTTCTTTGCGCGTGCCCGTTGGGAAATGGAAGAGTTAGAAGTAAGTGGAGGGATAGAGGGGAGGGAGAGTGGGGAGGGAGGAAGGGGGCGTTGTAAATCGAAATAAAGGGACCTTTTGTTAAGTAGAACAGATAAGTCCTTTTAATACTTGACGGAAAATCGTGAAAACCGAATGTTTTGGATCGTAACGGCAAAGGAGAGTTAGTCTTACACACTGAGTTATAAACTTCGTCACTATCAGAAAAATCGTTATGCATTTAAAGTTCCCCCCCCCCCCCCCCCCCCCCCCCTGCTTTTCTCAACCCTCCCCCAACTCTCTTTCACTTTCCTTGTCTTTTCCATAACCGCTTTACTTCCACCCGCTCTTCCACTCGCCAAAGAAATTCAGTGTGTCAACATCCTCACTTGTCATACTGTTAACGTAGCAGTCATCGTGCTTCTTGAATGTGTGTGTGTGTGTGTGTGTGCGCGCGCGCGCGTACGTGCGTGCACGTGTGTGTGTGCGCGTGCGTGCGTGCACGTGTGTGTATGTGTGCGTGCGTGCGTGCGTGCGCGCGCGTGCACGTGCGTGGTGCGTGCGTGTGTGTGTGTGAGTGTGTGTGTGTTCTGCTGCTCCGTCTCCCGTTGCCCCGGCCCGGCATGTGGGTCCTATTTTCCCCAGCTTCTGCCTGGCGTGCATATCTGAAACCCCCGCGTGTTTACCGCCACTTCATCTCCTCAGACACAAACAGAACCCCCCCCCCCCTACCCCCCAGCCACACACACCCCCCTCCCTATCTTTGAGTGCCGTGTTGTTTTAATGAATCCCCCTGAGTTGTCGGCTTTCATTCTGCAGCTGGAAAGATGGGCGAGTTTCTGTTGTTCTGGGGCTGATCTTGCTGTCCCCTCTCTCCCTCGCCGGCTCCGCGTACTCGGGACAGACTGCTTTTCGTTACTCCGCAGTGGCTGGTCGTCGCACGCCCCCCTTACACCACCCACGGAGCGTTTTGAGATCACGCGTTCGAGTCCTTGAATCCCCCTTGAGAATCAAAGGTAAAATTCATTTATCATCGGCGAGTTCTTCTTTGACGTCCATTGAAAAACAGATGTTGCATGTTGAGATTCCTCTTTTTCGCCGTCAAGGATGACTGTGATATATGTTTTGTGTAAATTTTGTTGTTGCTGTTTTCTTTGGGGGGGGGGGGGGGGGGGGGGGGGGGGGGTAGTGAGGGTAGGAGGGGGTCTGTTCTCCTGTTGTGGGGGTTAAAGGAGGAAATGGTGGGGGAAGAAAAAATGGGGATGAAGGTGTTACTGCCGCATCTCTACCGTATGCATAGATGTATATATAATGCTCGCGCGCGCGCGCGCGCCGCACGCGCACACACACACACACACACACACACACACGCACGCACGCACGCACGCACGCACGCACACACACTCTTTCTCACACACACACACACACACACACACACACACACACACATGAATATGCAACACGTCCCCACAGATCCCCCTGGTTCCTCCCCTTGGCCTACCCCAGCCCCCTCATCACATCACCCACCCTCCTTCCACAAACGACCCGAAAGCGGTTTAAAAGTGTGAAACCGTTGTTGTGTTTTTATTCTTGTAACAGTTGGAGCAAGCGTGTGTGTGTGTGTGTGTGTGTGCGCGCGCGCGCGCGCGCGCGCGCTGGCACGCTCTTATTCTTCGTCCATTTTTCTCAGGCCTCCCTTCCCCTCCACCCCTCCTCCCTCTCGCCCCTCAGAACTGTCCCGGTCCCACAAATCAGATTGGGAGTTTGTCTTTGTTGGAACTTTGAAGTGAAAAGAGGATTCGCCAGTTCTTGAGTCTGACAAGAGCAAGAGGTGTGTGTGTCGGGGGAGGGGGGGGAGAATGGAATGGAAGGGGGGGGGGGGGGGGCCGAAAGAAAAACACTGGTGAGCAGAGGCAGCAAGGCTTAGGGGTCCCTCGCTAAACTGCCAAGGCTTTAAAGGAAAAAAGCCCCGAACCCCCCCCCCCCCCCCCCCCCTCATCCTCTCTCTCCTCTCCTCTCTCTCTCATCCTCTCTCTCTCTCTCTCTCTCTCTGGGAGAGATGAATGTCTTTTCAATTGGTCTGAACGGTGCAAGACGGGATGAAAATGGGATTGCAAACTCCGGGAGAAGAAGAAGAAGAAGAAACTTGTCTTGTAGGTTAAGTTGTCTCTGGGTTCGGGTGAAGAGGAGAATAAAGGAAAAAAGAAAGGGGTGGGGGTTGAGAGAGAGAGAGAGAGAGAGAGAGAGAGTGAGAGAGAGAGAGAGAGAGAGAGAGAGAGAGAATATGAAACAGAGGGATAGAATTGTTTGAAGAACTCGGATGGGAAAAGGAAAGGGACATGCACACTTAAATAGGGGACGGAGGGGGGGGGGGGGGGGGACAGAGACAGGGGGAAAGGATTGGGGAGGAAGTGGGGGGGGAGGGCGCGAGACAAAGAAAATAATGGTGTGAGGAACTGGTCTGTTGACATGCTTTCCTGCCACTATGTTTGCAAGCTTTTTCTCCTCCTTTGTTCTACAGTTATACCTTTCTGCAGGATCCTTCTTACCTTTTTTTTTTTTTTTTCTGATACCCTAGTGAGGAATATGTGTGTGTAGGGAAGGGGAGGGGGCATGGGAGGCGATGGGGGGGGGAGGGAGGGGGTATTGCAGTTTGCCTTGCAT
>JADBJO010006241.1:95000-112500 GCA_016801955.1 Conus betulinus
TGAATCATTCTTCGCGTTGTGTATGAGTGTGGATGTTTGAGTCCATTGTGCTTGGATGGTTGTATCACAGCTGCGCGCGCTTTGTGTGTGTTGTGTGTGTGTGTGTGTGTGTGTGTGTGTGTGTTGTGTGTGTGTGTGTGCACGCGCGCGCGTTTATCACTTTTTCTGTTGTGTATATATGCGTGGATGTTTTTTTTTTTTTAATACATAACATATCCAGGATTCTGTATGTGTGGATCTTTGTATCATTTCGTAGTATATATGCCAGTGAGTGTATTTATATTTAGGGGTGTGTATAGTGTTGGATCTTTAAATTATATGTGCAGCTGTGTGTGTTTTTTGGATTTTTGTAACGCATTTCTAGAAGTGTACGTGTGTTGATTTAGATATGTTTTAGGTATCTTTTGATTACATATCCAGGTGTGCAGATTTTTTGTATCACGTTTTCAAGTGTGCCTGTGTGTAAATATGTGGGCCCTTTACGCGCAGCCTATAGAAATCATCCGAATCTGGCTTGTAAACGAAACCATTTTCCAAATTTTGTCGCGTCACCTTACCTCCACCTGACTTGGACCAGTGAACTCGGCCTATATCTACATATCTATCTGTCTGTCTTGTGTAAGAACGTGGGGCAGATAGATAACACTCAAGGCGTTTCTAAGGCATAAAAGGTCAATCTTACGAACATGAGTACGTTTTAAGTGCGTGTGTGTGTGCGCGCGCGCCTGCGCGTAATTTTCTTTGCGTCAGGGGAGGGAAGGGGGTGAGAAGAAGGGGAGAATGTTCATTGTTTTTTATTTCACCGTTTGAATATATACCGAGTTTTTTCCTCGCGAAATAAAGTAATCGATTTATTTCTTGTGCATTTAATTTTTTGCAGTCGCTGTGTGTGAGATAACGTTTATTATTCTTGTTCTGTGTTCACTCGCAAGGACGACATGGTTAAATCGAAAATACTCAGTCTCTCTCTCTCTCTCTCTCTCTCTCTCCCCTCTCCTCTCTCTCTCTCTCTCTCTCTCTCTCTCTCTCTCTCTCTCTCTCTCTCCCCGTGCGCGCGCGCGCGCGCGCGCATGTGTGTGTGTGTGTGTGTGTGTGTGTGTGTTGTGTGTGTGTGTGTGTGTGTGTGTGTGTGTGCTCGTCAGGATAGAGAGACAAAGAAGGAAGGTTGGGGTGATCACAGAGTGACACAGTCCCAATGTTCTTTCTGTATGTATTTATTGATTTTCTTTTTGTACAAAAAAACAAATCTCTCTCTCTCTCTCTCTCTCTCTCCGAATGCTCGCTCTCTCTCTCTCTCTCTCTCTCTCTCTCTCTCTCTCAATATCTGTCTCTCTTCAAATATGAAACTACTATATCAGCTTCAGTTGAAGCGACAGCTGGGCGTTTTATTAGTCTGAAAAGTGTTCGCAAAGAGGTGGTCCCTCCCCCCACCCCCCACCTCCCTTCCCCTTTCCATCGTCGAATCCCATGGCAATAAAACTGGTTTTCGTTTTCCTTTCTCGGGCCCGACGATTTTATGGGATCGGTGTAGGTTTCGCTGTCGGGGCCCCATTAGGACTGTGTGAATATGAGAAGGGATGAGAAAGGAGGGACGAGGGGAGGAGAAGGAAGTGTAGGGGGGTGTGATGCGGGGAGGGGGGGGGGGGATGAAATACGACCGATGGTTGACAGCGAGCGTGTTATAGGTTTGACTTGAACACGCGAGCGTTGTGATTCTTTTTAGGGGATTATGTTCATAACTGTTCTCCCCTGATCGTGAAATATGTTAGGGGGATTATTCACACTTCTTCCCACTTCCTTCGCCCCTTTCCTTTTACCCTCTTTGAAATTCAGATGTGCCGTGGTCACATTTTTACAGCCGTCTGCGGTGACTCGTATATTCGAAAATACAGTCCATCTGACAGAGCAATTAAAAAAGAGAATGCACGGCAGAGATTGAGGTTTCTCTTCTCTCCCGAGAGGTGCGCGTCTCTCTCTCTCTCCTCTCTCTCTCTCTCTCTCTCTCTCTCTCTCTCTCTCTCTCTCTCTCTCTCTCTCCTCTCTCTCCTCTCTCTCTCTCTCTCTCTCTCTCTCTCTCTCTCTCTCACACCACACACACACACACACACACACACACACACACACACACGCACACACACACTGGCCCCCCCCCCCCTCCCCCCCTTTCCTAGCAAAAGGACGGAGATTACAGCTCTGTTTTTAATTGCCCTTTAATGAGCTTGTGTCATTACTCTTGCCAGCACTGTGTGTGACCGTCATTAGAAGAAGAAGGAGAAGAAGAAGAAGAAAAAACCGCAAACAGTCGCTGAACAGGGACAGACCTTATTTTTGATTTGCTCGGATTGCATTGGCGGTAACAAGGAGAGAGTGAAACAAGAACGAGAAACGGGATGGGTGAGGGGGGATACGTTCATCAAGGAGGTGTCACTGCGTGCGGAGTAGTCCATATTCGCTTCACTACACGTGGCGATAACTGCAGTGCGCCCAGTTTACGGCTCGAGGACTAAATAAAAGTGGAAGGAGTGTGGGAACAGGGTCTCCATGGCGTGGCAGGGCAGAAACCTTGACCCAGGCGTTAACACAACGTGCGAATCAGACTTTGCAAGGTGGGGAGACAGGGGGAAAGGGGATTGTTAGAGAAGGAGGAAAGGGGAGAGTGGGGGGGGGGGGGGGGGGGGGGGGAGGGCAAGGCTCCAGGGACGTTGATAGAAACGGGACCAAAAGAAGATCATGTGTATGCGTTTGGTGGATTACAGGACTTGCAGATACATGCCATAAGCGCTGCAGGAAACGCCGAGTCAGGGGCTTTTTGTTGTTGTTGCTGTTGTTGTTGTTGTTGTTGTTGTTGTTGTTGTTTAAAGCTTAATGGCCGAAAAGTGCAAGATTTTGTATTAAACGAACTACTTGTTTATTTGATTAAAAAAAAGGTCCGGAATGTAGGTTTTTTTTGGGGTTTTTTTTTTTGGGGGGGGGTTTTGTTTTTTTTGTTGTTGTTTTTTTTTTTTCTGCGCACTGAGCAAGTACTGTAGGTGATCAATCTTTAAAGAGTGTGCAATAAAAAAAAAGACAGAAACAAGGATGAAAGTGATGTCGATTTGAGATGAAATGAATAATCCCATTAACTTTTGACCTATGTATGGTTGCTGGTAAGTTTTGCTTCACAGGTCCTCTCTGTTGGTATGTTTCAGAAGCCGAGGTTGAGAACAAAGCGGATTCCACGGGCGAGGAGGGCAAAGACAGGTATATGTCTTTCCTTTGGGCTGCGCTCCCCCCCCCCCCCCCCCCCCCCCCCCCTCATTCACATTCTCTCCATTCCTCTGTCTGACTCCCCCGATCCATACACTGTTCAGAAATCAGGAGTCTATAAACGGTGTAGGCGTCACACATAGACCAAACATCAAGAAGTAAGGCCGAACAGATTTTAGACATGAAAGTTACATTCTCAACAAATCATCAAACAAGAGGGAACAGTGGACGATGGCATAAGTCATTTAAGTGAGAGTAAAATTTCATTTTCATACTGACATACATATATCGACCACCCCAGCTGTATTTGGGTCACTGCATAAAAGGGCCATAACTGCCGTCAAGGCGTGTTAGTTCATTTTTTTAGACGATTCCCGGAAGGTATCTCTGTTTCTATTTTTAGGACCGAATGCATGATGGGTATAATGGTATATATTGTGGCGGCAGTGAGGTTCAAGCGAAAATGGAGTCTCGACGTCACATCAGAAACAACACAAGCAAGAACGAACTGCTTGAGAATGTTTTTGTTTTGTTTTGTTTTGTTTTCAAAGGGGCCTACGGTATTCGAAATCATTTGTATATGTCAGTGGTTTTACGAAACTACCAAGAGGAGAGAATGAACTCCCGCTGCCGTAGTTTCTGTAGAGTCCCTCCCAGAAGTCACTGCGCGAAAACGAAATTGCTTGCTGTACGTAACGTGAAGTGTTCAGCACACCAAGGGCCGCTACTTTCCGACAGCACGTATCGATAGGGAAAATGTACTGGGCTGCTTGCTTGGATTTCTTTTATTGTCTTGCGCTCTCACAGCATTCAGTTGAATCAGTATATGAAATATTAAGTATCCTTTGATTTACAGGGCACAAATTTAAACAACACAGTAGCAGCTGTGTATGAGGTGTATGGGTGGGTGGGAGGGTGGGTTTTTTTTTTTTTTTTTTTTTTTTTTTTTTTTTTTTTTTTTGATTGGGTTAGCACTACTACTGAAGGAAGCAGACCTTTCTACGTATTTTGTTGAAATGATTCAACTGGCTTTGTTTCCCTGCACGGGCATTATTCGTCCTATGTATACAAAGGGATTTGAAGGATCGCCTGTTCTTTCTGTGCCCAGTTGGCAGTTTGATCCACCCGCTCATTTCTGAAATTTGGGCGTGGGATAGAATCCAAGCAAAGAATGACATCGGAATCAACAAGAGATGAATAATTAGACGGCATTTTTTTTTCTAAAAGCTTTTGGCTTCCTTTGTGTTGTTGTTGTTGTTTTTGTTTGCTTTTCTTTTCTTTTCTCCTTCTTCATCTTCTACTTCTTCTTTTTCATCTGCTTCTTTTTCTTCTTCTTAATCTCCCTCTTGCTGCTGTTCTTCTTCTCACCCCCACCTCCTCTTTCTCCCTGTCTCTCTCTCACAAAGATATTCTTTTTGTTGTGCTTGTCCTACCCCAACGACAGGGAATCGGACCCCGGCAGATTTGCTAGTCTGAGACACTGGGAGATCACTGGTATCTCCAGCGTGGCTGCAGCCAGCTTGGGCTTAGAATCGAACCCGAGACTTGTACTGATGATAGGCGGTACCCAAGGCACCGCGGTGTGCAGAAATCATTCACATGCATGCACGCACGTGTACATTTACAACTATGGAAGCATGCACATACTACACACCCACACACACGCGGGCATATCGTCAACCGATGTATGCAGGAACACACAACGCAAACACACAAATACGCAGGCGTGCATGCATATACTACAGACATTCTACAGTCTTGCATATTACGTACACACGCTGCACAGGTATGCATGGGCGTGCAGGCATGCGTGCGCGTAAGTACGCACTAACATTATGCGATTGTCCACATGCCAGTCGTATCACACACACACACACACAAATGCACGCTTACGCGCGCGTGTACGTATGTACGTACACACACACACACACACACACACACACACACACACACACACACACACACACACGTCACACGTACAGACTCCCGTCACTATGGTCTCTCTTGGTCGTACAGACTCCCTCACTGTCGTGTCTCTCTTGTGCACCCGATAACTTTCCTATTTTCTCACACCCAAGAACCTCCATGCTCAGCTTTATTCCCTTTTCCTCCTTGTTCTCTCTTTCTGTCATTCTTTCGTTCTTTTTTTTTTTTTTTTCCCTCCCCTTCGTTTTCTTCTGAACCCCGCGCCATGTCTCTCATATTTTTTTTCTTTCTTCTTTTCCTGTCTTTAAACCCCACCCCCCCCGCCTCTCCCTCCCTGTCTCTTGCATTTCTCTTTCTTTTCATTTTGTGGGGTTTTTTTTCTGTTCTGTCTGTCTTTTTTCTTTATAACCCCATCACCTCTATCACAGACTTTTCTCTTTCTATCCGTTTACGATCAAACAGGATTCGGGTCGCTCCGTAAGTTATTGCTTGTCGGTTTTAAAAACGACATTAATCAGCCTACAACCTCCTCCATCCCCACCCCACCCCCCCCTCCTCTCTCTCTCTCTCTCTCTCTCTCCTCTCTCTCTCTCTCTCTCTCTCCCCCCCCCCCCCCCCCCCTTCCCCGTTCCTCAAGTAAGCTTACCAGTTCGATTTGCTGCCGTGTGTCAAGTTCTTTTGTCTGTATTTTTTTCCTTCCTTCTTTCTTTCTCTTTTTCTTCAAGTCTTTTGTCGCCCCGCCCCCTATACTCCCTCCCCCACTGCTCTCTCTCTCTCTCTCTCTCTCTCTCTCTCTCTCTCTCTCTCTCTCTCCACACGCACGCACACACACACACACACACACACACACACACACACACACACACACACACACACTTCTCCACCCCACCCCTTCATCCCCGCTTCTCTGCCCGAGCCTGAAATGAATGTTTAAATCTCTGGGATGCCGATATCAGAAGCATACAGATGGGGGCATTAGGCTCGGTTATGCGGGGTCCGCCACTTTAAATGGAAATGATTGGAGCTTCCACAACTTGGAAGTCCACAGGCGGCGGGGTAGGGGATAGGGGGGTAGGGAGGGGGTTTGCTGTGTTTCTACGTTCTTTTCTCCGTGGTGGGAATCGATTGGACAGAGGGGCAGTGGACGCGTGGTCAGTGATATTCTCCCCTTCCCGTTTCGTCTTTTTTTTTTTCCCCCCCCCCCCCTCTCTCCTCTCTCTCTCTCTCTCTCTCTCTCTCTCTCTCTCTCTCTCTCTGTCTTTTAAGCCTCAGCCTCTCAACCCCGGATGTTGGTTTCATGTCTGGGGAAAGAGTTATATTGTATTAGCATGCTGAGAACGTTGTCTTGCAGATAAAATAGCCCTTTACTTCTCTCTCTGTGTCTCTTTCCCTCTGTCGTTGGTAGTTTCGAGAGCTCGGTTTCAGATGAATAATACCACCTTCTCCCCTCTCCCCCCTTCGTTGCACCACTCTCCTCTCTCTCTCTCTCGTCCATGAATCCCTCTGCTCCCACTCTCCTCTCTCTCTCCTCTCTCTCCTCTCTCTCTCCTCTCTCCTCTCTTCTCCACAGACAACTCTCTCCTCTCAAGACTCTCATGCCCCACTAAGATGCCAAAATGCGCAACCACCTCCCTCCTCTCTCCTCTCGCTCCTCTCCTCGTCTCTCCTCACTCCTCCTCCCTACTCCCACTCTCCTCATACAATCCTCCTCCCTCTCTCTCTCCCCTCTCCACCTCTCCTCCTCATCTCCCCTCCCTCTCTCGCCCTCTCTCATCTCTCCTCTCTCCTCCTCTCCTCTCCCTCCCCTCTCCTCTGTGTCACTCACTCTCCTCTCTCTCTCTCCCTCATCTCCTCGTCTCTCTCTCTCTCTCTCTCTCTCTCTCCTCTCTCTCTCTCTCACCTCTCCTCTCTCTCTCTCTCGTCCTTCCTTTCCACTTCTGGTTCTTCTTGTTCGTTATCGTTCCAAAATGTGAGTGTGACTATGAACGCGTATGTATATTTTTGAGTGTGTACACGCTCTCTTATGTGCTTGTGTGTGCATGTGTACACGCGCATTTGACTTCCGCATACACATCATGTGTAAAATCATGAAAACTCGTGTGAGTTGGAATGTGTGCGCGTGTGTGTGTGTGTGCGTGTGTGGTGTGTGTGTGTGTTTGTGTGTGTGTTGTGTGTGTGTATGGTGTGTGGTGTGAAGAGTGGTGGGTGGGGCTATCTGTTGTATGTGCGGTACTCTGCACGTTTTGTGTCTTCATAGGATGTTGGTACGTAGAGATTGAATAGTGAGCTCTATGTACATGGGTTGCTCTCAGATAAACATGAGGGATGAAGATCACCCACTTGAAGGCTTTTCGTGTTTTCTGAAGTTAGTTACAGTCGTCCTCAGCATTATTTTTAGGCAGTGTTTGGATTGAATTTATCAAGTTCTAATAAATTTCACTGCTTTTTCTTTTTTTCTTTTCTTTTGTTGTTGTTGTAAGACGAGCATTATTAGGAAAAAATATTCAGCCAGTCAATTTAGATGGATATGTAACGGTAGAATGATCGTTTTGGTGACTTTTTGTAACAGATATTTTGAACAAAAACAAGAACAGAACATCTCTGCTGTCAGCCTCTCTCTCTCTCTCGTCTATCCTCTCTCTCCCTCTCTCCTCTCCTCTCTCCTCTCTCTCTCTCTCTCCTCTCTCTGTGTGTGTGTGTGTGTGTGTGTGTGTGTTGTGTGTGTGTGTGTGTGTTTTTCCATTTCTTGTTTTCCATCTTGAGACGGGGCTTCATGCACAAACTAATGTCCAAACCACACCACAACTTTCACATGTACTTCCTCATGTCGTTTTTGTTGCCTCTTAAATCATAGCTCGGTGATCCACCATCGCTTTCATTTCCCCCCTTCATAGTGACAGTTAGGCACTGTACTCCAGTACATTTCAGACTTTTCGCCTTTTTCCTCTTCCAAGCACTGTTGTGACGTTGCAACGATGACATCTGCCGTTGTACTCGTTCGGTCCACGCCTCCATGTGTTACGTTTTTCCTTGAATTGTTTCATTATAAGATTAAGTAACAGCTGCAAAAAGATTCCCCTACAATCATCATGTAAACCGTAAGTTACAAGTGCGTGTTTTATTCATGCAGTTTCGTGAAATTTGTTATTTTTCCTATACTCCGCCCCCCCCCCCCCCCCCCCCCCCCCCCCCCCCCCCCCCCCCCCCCCCCCACCCCCCCCCCTTCCCCCCCTCACCCCATGGTACAGAGTACAGAGATAGCACGTTTCTGAGAACAACTCTGTGTGTGTGTGTGTGTGTGTGTGTGTGTGTGTGTGTGTAAAAAAGAGTGAAAATGATCAAGAAGTGAATGTGCGTGCAGATTTGCAATGGACAGTGCAGAGCAACTCATTAGGCTGCCGTTTTTCCCAGGTTGGTATTTCTTTCTGTTATCAGGGACTGCTTAATGCAACGACCAGACCCAATTCACACATCGAGTAAGACAAGTTAGAACGATTCGACTCCTCGATGTAAATATCTGCATGATGCTTCACAGTGTTGGACTGATAGGTGTGCGGTACTTACAGCACAGTAGTGAATTATTTTTTGAGTGACTATGAATGGTGTGAACCGAGGGCAGACTGGCTTTTTAACTGAGACATTGATATTTTATGTTTCAGAGAGCCTGTCGTCGTCAAAATTGAGGTGAGTAGGTTATAATCATCATGGCCGTCTTCGTATTCCTCGCCCCACCCCATACACCTCTGCCCCCCCCCCCCCCCCCCCCCCCCCCCTCTCTCTCTCTCTCTCTCTCTCTCTCTCTCTCTCTCTCTCTCTCTCTCTCTCTCTCTCTCCATGCAAAGGATATGTACAAGTCACGAGGAAGTTCATAGTGTCTGTCGTATATGCTAAACGCACACACACACACGCGCGCACACACACACACACACACACACACACACACACACTTCGTCTGATATCACTTAGTGGAAGGACGTTAAACTGAAGAAACTGAACTGAACACACACATACACACACACGCGCGCGCGCGCGCGCGCTCCTACCTACCATATATTCACAACCCCCAGACGGGACATACCGAAATTTAAAATGGATTTCTTTTCTTTAAGTTTTGATTTAGTGAAAGATTGCAGAGTTTATGTATGTATGTATGTATGCCACGTTGACCGTAAATCCCTTCGATTAAGAAAAACAAGAATGTTCTACGACTTATTCTTTTGTGAAATAAGAAATTGAGGTTTTCGAAAATCGTCTTGTGAAGTGTTTATTCGCTTTAATAAATCAAGTATTTAGAAGGTATACATTGGTTTAGAAATATTTTCGGCACGAAAAAGAAGCTTGAGTACTGTGGAAAATACAGTGGGTCTACGAGATACAACAAAAAACAAAACAAAAAACAAAAAAAACAAAAACCGCTCGCTGCGTTTTCTAGCAGTATGCAAAGCCACTTTATAGATTAGCACACATATACACACACGCGCGCGCGCAGCGCGTTTGGCGCCCCCCCCCCCCCCCCCCCCCCCCCCCCTCCCCGCACACACACACACACACACACACACACACACACACACACACTCACTCCTTCACTTACTCACTCGCCTTTCAAAGTGACGAACTGCCTTTGGGAGAATATTCAGACATGCGTCCCTCCCGAGTTTAAAGTCAAGGTCATAGGTCACGAAAAAGGTGAAGGGCCCATACATAGGTCTGGGCCCTCTAAGGTGAAGCAGTCACTGTTATTTGTTTGTATGTCACAGAAAGCCGCGTTCATTGTAGAACACGCGTATATCAGGATAGGATTACAAGCACAATCTCTCTCTCTCTCTCTCTCTCTCTCTCTCTCTCTCTCTCTCTCTCTCTCTCTCTCTCTCTCATGTCTTGTGTCTATACCGTGTTCAGCACGGATAACGCGTGGATCTGGACAGAATTACAACTGTGTGTGTGTTGTGTTGTGTGTTTGTTTTACCCTTTTTTTTTTTTTTTTTTTAATGTCTCCCCCCCCCCTTTTTTTTTTTTTTTTTTTTTATGTGTGTATGCATTTTCCCTCCGATATGGGATTTTTATTGAGAAAAAGAATTTCTGTGCAAAGAGCGTGCAATAGTTGAAATAAAGATATGAATAAAACAAATTTAAAGGGAAAAAAAATAAAGATTGAAAAGAAAAGAAAACGGACACAGTCGTAGTCGACAGCTGTGATTTTGTTACGGGTTTAGTCAATACTTGCTGTCGGTTCCTCACGCGTGTGGAATATACGAGACCCGTTCATCGGGAAAGGGGGTCGGGGGACAATATCCTCTTCATCTCTGGCGAAGTCATTTCTCATCTGCAACAGCAACTGGTATGAGGCGAAAAAAAAAGGAAAAAAAAAAAGAAAAAAAAGAAAGCCAATTGTAACCAGTCAGTCCGTTTCTGTAGTGTTTTGTATATTACAATATCGATATGTCCGAATATTTCCTCCTGCTGTGCAATCGTCTTGGGAATTTTCTTTTTTTTTTTTTTCTTTTTTTTTTTTTTTTTTTTTTTTCTTTTTTTTTTTTTCGTTCGTTCGTTTGTTTTTGCGCTTCTCTTATGTTAGCTTTTTGCTCATGGCATTCTTCCAGGGGCTCCAAATACAATGAATTTCTATTCTGGCCGTCTAGGAAATCTGCTAGCGAGTTCACCTTTTCAGTGACTCTTTATGACCCTGCTTTTTATCTTTTTAGAAAAAAAAAACCATCGCCATTTCGTAAATCAAAATTATCATTGCATCACTGTCGACCTTTGCTACCTTTGTGGCCTATTCACATGCCTTTGTTCCGAAAAGTCCAATTTTTTTTTTTTTTACACCCTTGACTCTTGTCACAAACTGCAACGTGTGGTCACCAGCTCAATCAGGCACCTTATATGCATTTTACCTGGCATTATATATGTATAGCTGATTATTTTAGTGTAGATAATTTTGCACACGTTACGGTTTTTGTTGTGTTGTTGTTGTTTTTTGAGGATGAGGCTTTCTGTTCTGTACGGTGGTGAACGGCCCCAAAAAGATCGCCAGGGGGCAACAGAACTTAAGCTTTGTTTTCCACTGGTTTTGAAATGAAAACATTGTCGATGTGTCACCCTCACGCCCTTGTAGGGTGAAAAGGATTCTGTTCACCTTTTCTCCATTATTTCATTTGCAGCCATCGGCTGACAGCCCCCTCAGCTTGGCGGCCGAGGACCTGGACGACACTCACGGCCCTCCCCCCTATCACCAGGCCCCAGACCTTGAAGAGGAGGCGATGGAGGAGGAGGAGGAGGTGGGGGAGGAAGGCGAAGTGGCCGAGGAGGAGAGGAAGAAGAGGAGGAGGAGGACGGAGACTGGGGGCTGGCCGAGGGCGCCGAGGATATGTCGCCGAGGATGTGCCTGTTTCCGGATATGGAACAGGACCGCATGGACCTTCTGGAGCTGGAGATGAGGGCCAGGGCCATCAAGGCCATGCTGGCCCTGCACGAGCAGCGCGAGAAGTCGCAGAAGAGGGCGCCTGCGATGGCCAAGCCCCACCACCAAGAAGAAATGACGAGGACGGGGGAAGAATTCGGTTGTCGTGAATATCTTGACGGTCATGCTCGTTTTCTTTGCCACTTCGGCGTCTGAGATTCATCTAAGACGACGTTGTTCATCATTTGTGACAGTTGTGCTTGTTTTCTTTGCCACAGATGGCGCTAAAGATTCATCGTGGATGTGGTTGGTCATTATTTGTGGCAATTATGATTGAACTCTTTGCCACAGATGACGCTTAAGATACATCGTGGACGTGGTTGGTCATTATTTGTGACCGTGGTTGTGTGCCAAAGAACCACGGAGATATAGATGTGACACATGTAAATGATGGTGCTGAAAGCCCGGCGTAACAAGCCCACCGAGAATGGATCTCAAAGGAGAATAATGTCGAGAAGAATTTGTTATTTGTACATGTTATTTATTTTGCCAAGGTTGAAGAAAAGGAAGAGTGGGGCGGGAAAGGGTGACGTGGGGGACGGGGGGGGGGGGGGGGGGGCGAAATTGGTTTATCCGAGTTTTTCTATGTGGGGCGGAGGACAGGGGCTGGTGTACTCTGCAATAACCAAAACTTGTCAAGATTTTATGTGAAATTGTCGACTTCTCCCCTTCTATCACCCCTCTACAGCCATCGCTCTCTCTCTCTCTCTCTCTCTCTCTCTCTCTCTCTCTCTCTCTCTCTCTCTCTCTCCTCTGGCGGTAGATGAAATGATGGGCTGTGACAAGGGGGAACAAGAGAAAGACTTTCAGTTTCACGCAGATTCACTCAAAAGCCGTCTCCCGTTGGGAAAGAGAGAGAGGGAACATATCCTACTTGTTCTACTCTCAGACGGGATTGTCATGAAGGGAGAGGAGGAGACCAGTAGCGAAGGAAGGAGGAGGAGGAGGGATGAGGGTGGTTGGTTAAGGGACACGGGGGAAGAAGGGGAGCGGGTTGGGAGGAGGATCTGAGGACGGAGTAAGAGACAGGGTGAAGATGGGAACATGGCAGGAAGGAGTCAGGGACTGAGGAGGGGAAGGGATTGGGGAGAGGAGTGGATAAGAGAAGAAGGGGGGGGGGGGGGGTGTGGAGGAAAGGAGAAGCAATCCGAATGGATAGGGGGAAAGGGATGGGTAAGAGGGGAAAAGAGAGGGGGAGGGGACAAAGGGATAGGGGAGGGGGACATGGTAGGGGAAAGGGGAGAGAGGGATGGGGGAACAAGGGGGAAGAAGAGGAATGGAGAGACAGGGATGGACAAGGGATAGGGGAGTTAAGAAAAGAGATGTAAGGTTTAGGAGGGGGGGGGGGGGGGGGGGCGTCCTCCTCCTTCTACTTCTCCCCATTCCATCCCTTGATCTCCCTCCACCCCCTCTCCTTCTCTCCAATGGACGGATGGGGAGAACGGAAAGTTTGTTTTGTTTTTTTTTTTGAGGGGGTGTAACAGAATATGCGAGAAGGGATAGGGGAGGGGACACAGTAGGTGAAGGGGTGTGGTAGATAGGGGAGGGGGGGGGCACAAGGGAGTAGGGGTGAACAAGGCAATGGGGGAGGGGGGGGGAAAGAGCAAGTTCGGAGATTTTGACAAAAGGGGGGGGGAGGGAGAGAAGGGACCATTCCCCATTCCTCCTCCCTCCGTCCCTCATTCTAAAGGAACCAACCTCCCTCTCCAGTCTCTTCAGCCTTTTCTATATATGCATTTTTTTTTTTTTTTGCGCACCACCACCCCCTCCCTCGGGATTTGGAGGGGAGTCGAAAGGGATTAAAGGCAGGAAGGAGGTATTGGGTAGGGTGAATTGGGAAGGAGGGGGAAGCGGTAGATGTGGAGAGGGAGAGGTTGGGATAGAGAGAGGGGAGAGGGACACTTCCTCCCGTCTATCCCCACACCTCCCCCCTTTTCCTCCCCTCCGTCCATGCTTCTCCGCTCGCTACCCCGACCATCTCTATCCCATCACCCCCTTACCCCCCCCCCTCCCTTACAATCCCCCCCACCCCCCCTCGTCTCTATATATCTATTTGTTAGCCGTCTCATTTCTGTTGCCCTCCCCCATCCCTAAACCCCCTTTCTCTGTAAAGGATTTGGAGGAGGAGGGTGGGGGGGGGGGGTTAGCTGCCCCCTCCCCCCACTCCCTACTATCCTATCACACTCCATCCGTACTCTATCCCCACACCTCTCACGTATTCCATCACTCACACATGTGTATCAAATGGCTTTTTTTTTTTTTTTTTTTTTTTTTCTTAATGACAATAGTTTTCTTTGGTAAAATAAGAGGTCTACTTTCTGCCATCATGGCGGGTGTTGCAGTGGAAGGGAAACCATTCCTGGAAATGACTAATGGGGGTCGCTGCATAGAATTACTTCCCCTATCGGGTGTGACGCCCCATTTTCTTTCGGATTGAAGCTGCAGCTTGGGAGGGGGGGGGGGGGGGGGGGGGGGGTGCGATTTTAGTTACGGATGCGGCTTGAACGAGGAAGCCAGTGAAGTGCGTGTAGGTGCTCCCCCAAAGATCGTGGGGTGCCACTGCTGGCAGATTTGACCCACACTCTGTTCCCTTTTGACAGGTGGAGGTAAACACTGGCAAAACCTGGAACAAATCGACAGGGAATAATACATGCGCAAATAACAGATGCCGCATGAACAGATGCATGCTGGCTGACCTGGACAATTTCAACAGTAATAAAGGGGAAAAAAGTCACTTGACAGACAAAATAACAGTGAAAATGAACACGACAGGAAAAAAGGGCAGGTCTGATTTAATGACGGTTTAGTTGATCTGTTTCTCAACTAACGCATATTCCTTGCAAGTCACAGACTGCTGCCCAAACTTAACACCCAGAGAGATCTGCAGTGATTATGGTCATTAACCTTTTATGCTGAGACAGTTTGATTAAGTACATGATCAAGAAGAAGAAAATTCTCTCACAGCGAGCGTGTGATGAGTATCAGAAATTTGGAGAACAGTTCATTCTGAAATATGATTTGCCCGTCGTTACGATTCTGAATTGTCACTACTGTTTTGCAGATGTTGAAGCATGCGTGTCGCTTTCAGTTTTTCTCTCACATGCTTACGCGCACTGTGTGTGAATGACGCATAGTCACATCTCTACATCTCTCTCTCTTTCTGTCTCTCTCTCTCTGTCTGTCTGTCTGTCTGTCTTTCTCTTTCTTTCTCTCTCTCTCTCTCACTCTCTCTCTCTCTCTCTCATTTAAAAAGGCATGCAGTGAATCTTTGAGAAAAATGCTCCATGGACTTGCCTACAACAGAGGCATTTCTAGCACCCACCCCAGTACCTCTTCTTTCTCTTTCTCCACACTAAAGAAGATGAATATACAAGGAAATACTGTCTTGTACGAGGCAGTACAAATTTAAGCGCGCGAATGCTTCATGCATGCACAAAGAACAAGTGCATAGAGGGGGTACATGCACACGCCCGCGTGCGCACACACACGCACGCACATACACACACACACACACACACCACACACACACACACACACACACACACACACACACACGTTGCACAGTGTGAACAAGTTTTGCATCTGTACGCTCATGCACACCGCGCACACACCCCAACCCCTCTCCACCTTACCCCGCACACACGTGCACACACACATGCAAAACACACACTGCACGTCTCTCGAGCAAGTATTCTTTTAAAAAGGGCTTCCTCAGTAAATCCAGTAAACCGTTATACAAACATACGATTATATCCAAGACACAGTAAACAACTTCTTTCCTTATTTCGGATAAAATAAATGCATTCAGAACAAAGTATGTCAAGAATATTCGATGTGCTTGCGGCGTCATTGATAATTGTACACACAACGCACGTTCTATACTTTTGCCCCTACCTTGATTCCGATTTGTCAGAATTTAGAAAGGATGCTTCAAAGTGCATATACCAGGATACCATGTCTCTCTTAAATTTTGTACGAATTCTTTTGTTAAGCCCAGTTGGCTCTATCCTGAAATTGCTGTTTCATTATCTTATTTTCTACTATTGTTTTGTTTTTACTTTTGATGTTTTTTTTTTTTTTCTTTTTTTTTGTTTCCGGTTTAATTCTTACTTACGAGTTTCTCCTCATCACACACACACACACACACACACACACACACACACACACACACACACACGCACGCACGCGGACGCGCACTCACGCTCGCACACACACACACACACCACACACACACACACACACACACACACACACACACCTTGTCTAATATCACATTTAGTGAAAAGACGTTAGATTGAAGATCAATACTACCTGTCATGGTGGCGTTGTTCACGTAGGCACGGGATTGAGAGCTGCCGTTCAGTGTGTGATATCCACGTACAGGGCGTCATGGTAACTTCTGTAAGGGGAGATAAAGGGGGGGGGGAGCATACTGCAGTGTAACATAATGTAACCGCAAGGAAGGGTTTGGTTTTTTTTTTTAATTTCTTTTCAGTTAAAACAAAAACGAGCAAGAAAGCTGAAATGATTTTTTTTACAGGCACATAAAAACGAGCAAGAAAGGTGAAATGATTTTTTTTTACAGGCACAAAAGGTTGAAAACAAGCTTTCAATCTTAGTCTTTCACTTCCAGTCACAAATTCACTGACCCATGAACTGCCAATGTAAAACAGCCATCAGTCTCTCACTTCTTGTCTTAAGTTCACTGACTATGAATTACCAATAAGCTACCAATGGAAACTGCCTTCAGTCTTACCTCTAGTCACGTATTTACTGATCTATGAAGTACCAATCGAAACGGCCTTCAGTCTTTTATTTCTAGACACAAATTCACTAAGCCATGAACTACCAATGCTAACTGCCTTCATGAACTACTAGTGATAAGCCTTCAACCCAGTATTTCCAGTCGAACGTTTATTGACCCATAAATTACCAATGAAAACGGCGTTCAGTCTTTTACCTCCAGTCACAGATTTATTGACCCATAAAGTAGCTCTTATTTTTTTCTCAGTCACAAATGTACTGGCCCATCAATTAAAATGAGAACATCCTCCTTCTTTCTTTTGTTTCCATCCACAAATTTCGCTGATGCTTGAGAACAGTCTTCAGTCCACATTCTAAGTTCACTGACCCATACACCAATCAATGTACAACCCAAAGCCCCCCCCCCCCCCCCCCTCCTTGATTAACAACAAGTTTTGAAATAAAGAGGAAAAGGTGAAATTAAAGGCAAAAAGGTAGAAATCTGGACGACTGCCTAGTTATCAACTTGATGTGTTTCCTGTGAAAGAAAGTCGTGAAGGTGTAATGTATTGAGAGTCATCTCCGAGGTGAAAGCTCGTTTCGTGAGTCCAGAGCGACGTGGCAGCATGCCTTTGAAGGCTGTCGAGGTAACAGATCGACAACAGGGCGGTGCAGACTGGCTCTCTGCACAGAATGCGCGTACGTAAAGCAAAGTGGAAGATCAGGGATGAGAATGACGAGTTTACAATATATCCGCCAAGTCGACGGGCCATGTCTGCGGGTGATAGTAATTGCAATACTGGGTCCATAAGGTTGTTTCGTCCAACCTCCGCGAGGCTTGTGTCCAGGCTGCCTCCTGGAGAATTGATAACTACAGATTCTTTTCATATCACCCAAGACTGTATTTTCCAAAATTTTGTATGACAAAGACATCACCCAGCCTGGTACCCAGTGTTGATGGATTCTTCCGCCACAGTTTAATCATACAAAATTTGTACTGTAGGAAACATTAGACTGTGATTTTCAAAAGAAGTTCTGTAGATTGACACTCATCCTAACTGGGATTCATGTCCTGCGTTGATTTTGATTTTCAGCTTTTTTAAGCAAAATAGTTTTATATGGATA
>JADBJO010006241.1:120000-139195 GCA_016801955.1 Conus betulinus
CTCTCTCTCTCTCTCTCTCTCAGTATTAATTGATCTGCTATTCTTCTTTTGTCGTTCATGTTGGTTCCCTTTGCTTTATCCCTGGCTTCCTTCACTTTAGATGTGCACGAGGGGAGGGGAGAGGAGTTTAAAACAAAAAGAACAGAGGAAATCGCCAAATGCGTGCGCGCGTGTGTGTGTGTGTGTGTATATGTGTATATGTGTGTGTGTGTGTGTGTAGGGGGTGGGTGCGTGTGTGTGTGTGTGTGTGTGTGTGTGTGTGTGTGTGTGTTCTACGCCGAGAGCCTTCCAATAATGTTCATGGGACTTAATTAACATGTTGATTGGAACGGATTTGAGTTAAAAAAAAATAATACCCCCCCCCCCCCCCCCCACCAACCCCCCCCCCCCCCCCCCCCCCCCCCCCCCCCCCCCCCCCCCCCCCCCCCCGTGAATCGACTTTCGCACAGATTTTCCATATGTATAGTGATACAGTGCCTTTAGAGAAATCAAGTGATTCTGGCAATGCACAATACGTTTAGGTATTGCTGGATAATGACACTGTTTCAACCGAGCATTGTGAAACGTGCTTGACTGAACATTTTTTCAGGCTTGATTTCCTTCTTCTTTTCTTTTTTAATCCTCAAAAAAAGTGTGTAATTGTTAACAGTCATTTCAGTTATACAAAATGACTGTGAAGTCTTCAAAGTCACCGGATTATGCAAAATGGCTTAACTTGATCAAAAATAGCTATCTCATCTACATACAATTGTTATACCAATGGACGCGATGTGCGCGCGCGTACACACTGTTTTCTCTCTCTCTCTCTCTCTCTCTCTCTCTCTCTCTCTCTCTCACACACACACACACACACACACACACACACACACACACACACACATACACACACACACACACTTTATTACTGAACCCTTTCATTTTAAGATCACACTATTTTGATGTCACTGTTTTACTCCCGGTCTTTCTTTCGAAACCCCTTGTCAAACCCCGCCCTCCTCCTCTACCACTCACCACCCACACCACCACTCACCATACCCCCACCCACACCTCCCTCAGTTCTCCTCACCCCACACCCACCCCCCCTACTGTCTCCACAACAGAACCAATAATACTTCCTCGTGTCTCACTCTATCATATGAGGGAGTGCGTGAGAGAGAGAGAGAGAGAGAGAGAGAGAGAGAGGGAGGGAGAGAGAGAGATCAAAGCAGACATTTATTAGACACTATTCATTGAAACCAAAAGATTTTGAGTGACGTCGTTGAATTTGCCCTTCCGTCTTCTCTCTCGTGGGGAAGACTTGGGACAGGATATCACAAACACACACACATACACACGCAGGTAACCGTCATCTATGACAATCAAAAGCGTCACCATTGTAGCTGATAACGCATGACTATGTACGGAACGGGATTACAAAGCCGATAGTATTCTATCAGGAGAAACACCAAGTGGGATGGTTCGCGGACTCTAGTCTTCCCGCGTTCCAACAAGAAGCATTAGGAGGGAATTTGCAAGTGAAGTCCACAAGATTCCCCCAAGCAAACCTAGCCCATTTTCTCTCTTCTTCGCTGATTTTCTTGTGTTTGTCGCTTATGTTTATCCGGCCTCCAGAGGACCTGAAGGTTGAAACGTTTGGCTTTTGCTTTACCACGTATTAGTTTCGTTCGTTTTTGTGGTCTTGAAACTCGACTTTCGCTCTCTTATGAGGCGGAACACGGAAAGTGGCAACAATTGATGCTTTTTCTATTATCAAGTATGTCCACTGCTTGTCCGACAAAAATCGATGCTACAGATTCACATTCATAGTTTGAACATGTGATTCAAATAAGCGGAAGGGAAAGAAAAATCCCGTCTAACAAATCGGATGGGGGAGAGGAGCGAGGGGTGAGAGATTGTGTGTGTGTGTGTGTGTGTGTGTGTGTGTGTGTGTGTGTGTGTGTGTGTGTGTGTTGGGGGGAGGGGGATTGTGGAGAGGGGGGAGGGGGGATTTATGCACGATGGAATATATCGCTGTAAATGACAGCAGACATACGCCCCCCCCCCTCTTTACCTGTTGGACTCCTGATGTTGAAAAGGAAATTAAAATGTCCGTCTTTTGGCGTTACATGGAAGGGTTACCTCAAGACTTAACACGTACTATTTTCATGGCTAACATCTGCAATAAGTGAATGAACTAAGCACCTGAGTGTCACCATCTCACAAGACCTTGTCTACGACACCCAGCTTTCTAACCTGACCGACAAAGCAGGCATTATCCATGGCTTTCCCTAAACGAAAGTTGAATGTAGGCTCTGTCATCACCAAGGGAAGGGGAAACCCGAGTTAGCCTCACTTGATGCTGGAACAATCTCCCAATGCCTTTGCGTAGTTCAGTCTCTCCGTCTTCCTTCAAGGCATCTCTTAAAACAAACCCTCTTCACCTATCAATAGCAGTTCTTTCTTCCCCTTCCCTAGCCCATCAAATTGAGTCTGCGACGTGTGTGTTCGTTCGTTCGTACTTCTGTTTAACGTCTGTTCACTTTGAGTGATATTAGACGTGAAAGTACAGAGTGTCTGACTGACTGAATGAATAGATAAATAAGACTGTGTGTTGTGTAAGCATGAATGTAGGCCCTTGTATGTGAGTGTGTACGTGTATGTATTTGTATAATGTGTCTAAACTGAACAACAAACATATCAATAATCTTAAATACAACAATTAGCGGGAAAAAACTAACATATAGCAAGAAAACACAAATCCTTCACTATCAAGAAAAACAAAATGAGTTAGCTCAAAACTATCTAAACAAAATGAGTTAGCTCAAAACTATCTAATAAAAAACCCCAATCGGACTATGTATTAAGTATTCAGCAATTTCGATCAGCAAAGAATGATTCGAAAGTAGATCTTGCAAGTTTTTTTTCAGAAAAAGTATTGGATCGTAATGATGTTGGTAAGAAAGCAGTCAACTTGTGACAATTGAACAAAATGTGGTTCAGTGTTATCTCTTTACCACAAATACAGTTTAGTATTCTTACTAAATTTTGTTTTCAAAGCATTTAGCTTTAATCGAATTATAAGGGAAGATATTTGTCTGGAATAATAAACTGGAAGATAAGGCATTTTTCTTAATACAAGGTCTACTGGAAAAGCTTCCCATTGGTTGGATGAAATCTTGGTAGACGATTCAACATTTGCTTGGGCTCTCTTCCGTGCAGTCGATTCAAGGGTACGATAACATTCTACTACTGACGGTTTTTTATTTTCAACTCAGAAAATGACCCTGCTTTTTTAGCACCTTTTTTTCGCAGCCCTATCAGCCAAATTGGTTTCTTTTATGTTGTTTGTTGTTGTTGTTGTTGTTGTTTTTAACCTTGTCTGTATTTGTAAGCGCTTAGGGCTTATGATTTAAGATTAAGCGCCATAAATAATCATTATTATCATCATCATCATCATCATCATCATCATCATCATCATCATTAGAGTAGACTTCACCTGTCTGGAGCCACATCATGTCACCAACTGGACTGGCAAGTCGTCAATCCCTAACGTCCAGTGTGGAAGACATGTCGTCCAGGCGAACATCGATCAAAGATTGCAAGCGCTCTCTGGGGGGCGGTTAGATTTCTGTTATTTCGATCCGCTACCCTCAACGTTTCAACCAGGCCACTCCCCAATCTCCCTGTAAGATCCTGAAACCACATCCACTGTACGACCTAAAAATTTCCCGTCCTGCAAAATGAACCACACCAAGTCCCCTTTGTTTTGTTTTGTTTTTTTTAAACATTTTTTTTTCTTTTTTTTTTTTTTTTTTTTTTTTTTTTTTTTTTATACCCCGCACGCATCATTAGCGAGAGACGGCCTTCCACCAGAGATAGTGATACAATCCCCATGTTGAAGGTTTCTAATCTGGGATCAGAACCCTTTATCTCTTCCCTGTCTCTGATCACCATCTCCTTCTCCCTCCCATCTTCCTGTGCAGGTGCGTTTTATCCCTGCCTCAGCCCCTTTCATCCTGTTCATTCTCTTTCCTCATCTCATTGTCACGGTGCTCTCTATACAGTGTGCCAGTTTCACACAGCTGCCGCGTGCATAGACGCAGGTTAAGGCGGTTTGGCTTTAAACAGACAATCGGACACTGGCGAGCACTGTTACCATTTATAGAGCATGTCATTTCTGTGTAGTGACCACGGAAGGCTTTTGGTTAGAGAGTAGCCTATTCTTGAGCGTGTTACACAGTGCGTGTGTGCCAGACACTACGCAGGTGGTGGCCGTGTGGTGTGTGTGTGTGTGTGTGTGTGTGTGTGTGTGTGTGTGTGTGTGTGTAAATCTGTTTTTGGTGCAGTAAAAATACTTATTGACCACAACCTACAATCGAACGAACTGTCCCTAAGGCAACATGGATAAGATTAGATTCATGATTTATTCGAGGGATTCCAGCTGATTCACAAGAATCGCCTATTTTAACTTTTACAGCGTCCCTACCGTCAAAATCCATATTTTTCTTTCTAAATATAATTATTAAAAAAAAAAAACGATTAGAATTAAAAAGCCGATAAAAACTTGACATTGCTTTGGGGCTTCTAGGATGGGCATCAATTGGCATGACTTACAGAGAGGCAGGCGTTTTGCCTTTAAATGAACATAGGATGCTCAGTGCTTGTAGCTACTCGGCACGAGCAAGGACAGTCCCTAACTCGGTTACTTCTGAACTTGATGAAAGCACCTGTTTCTAGAGAGATACGGAATAAAGCAGCATGTAGTTCATTATCTGATTACATGTCTCCACTTTCACATGCATGCAACTTCTCTTGACAACATTGTTAAAATGGCCAAATACCTTTTCCCCCTTTGGTTGATGAAGCAAAACAGATCTTCTATATTCCTATGGTAATATTACTAAAAATGAGTTTCCAGTTTTGCTTGCTTCTCATGTTAAGACCTGATTTACACTGAATTAGTGAATATGAATCTTATTTGCATATTTTTACAGATGGTTCAGTTTCGAGTGCTGCTTTCATGATACCTTCCCTTAACACTGAAAAAAAGTTTCATATGACCAAAGGTTGTTCCATTTTCACTGCTGAATTATTTGCTGTCATGAAAGCTATGAATTTCATACTTGATATACAAGTTTTAGCAGAAAGAATGCTGATTTTGTCAGATTCCTAGTCTGCTTCAACGGCTTTACACCTTCAAAAAACATGAAATCATCCTGATCTCGTCAGTGAAATTTTATTTCCAATTCACCAGTTAATAATGTGAGGTTCTAAAATAACATTATTATGGGTACCTGGTCACTGTAATCTTCGAGGAAATGAAGTGGCTGATACCTGTGCAAAAGAGGCTTCAATGTGCAAATAGATTACAGTTTTATGTGATATTCCTTATTCAGTTCTTGAAGTAAACAATATTCGGACAAAATTCACTTAGGGACCAGAGAAGAATGCAGTACCTTTAAGCTGTCATTCAGAAGAACAGGTGGGATCTTTCTGCCCTCAGCAGTCATCGTGTAAGTCTTCCAGGTTCTATTCCTAATCGAAATTTATGCAGAATACAGGTGGATGGTTGATAAGGCAGATTTTTAGAACCATCTCCTTTGTGTGTCTGTGGTCAAAAACTTAATGTTTCTCATTTTTTACTTGAATGTTCCATGACAAAAGCGTATTTTTGATGTCTTCACGATACAATTTTATCTAAAAAGCTACCTTTAATATTGCATAGTGTTTTTTTGTCCCAACCCAGAAAATGGGTGGTATCTAGCCAATTTAGCTGTGTGCATCTGATCAAGTCACATCCACTTGACAGATTTTGTTGTTTCAGTTTTTTTCTGAGTTTCTTTCTCGTTTAGTAGTCTGATGCACATGTCGAACAAAGAATTTGTTACGTAACACAGCCTCCATCTACCCTCCATCTTCTAGAGAAAGTGGTAACTTATCTCCTTTGCCTTTTCGGTTCTGCGGTCAAATATATATCATAAAGTATGTTATCACAGACACAAATACCTCATTTGATTCCGTTGAGTAGTTTGTGGCTGTTTTGTCAGCACAGGCTTAGAATAGGCAGGAGGCTGGTCTGCCATCACAGACTGTTCCAGTATTGCAGGGACAGGCTGGTCAGCCACCACACACCGGTCTGGTGTGGAAGGGGCAGGCTGGTCAGCCGCCACACACCGGTCTGGTGTGGCAGGGGCAGGCTGGTCAGCCGCCACACACCGGTCTGGTGTGGCAGGGGCAGGCTGGTCAGCCGCCACACACCGGTCTGGTGTGGCAGGGGCAGCTGGTCAGCCACCACACACCGGTCTGGTGTGGCAGGGGCAGGCTGGTCAGCCACCACACACTGGTCTGGTGTGGCAGGGGCAGGTTGGTCAGCAACAAGCTGGTCTGGTGTGGCAGGGGCAGGCTGGTCAGCCGCAAGCTGGTTGGTGTGGCAGGGGCAGGCTGGTCAGCCACAAGCTGGTTGGTGTGGCAGGGGCAAATTGGTCAGCCACAAGTTGGTCTGGTGTGGCAGGGGCAGGCTGGTCAGCCACACACTGGTCTGGTGTGGCAGGGGCAGGCTGGTCAGCCACAAGCTGGTTGGTGTGGCAGGAGTAGGCCAAATGACTTCAACTGGAGCAGCAGGCTGGTCTTTCTAGACTGAAGTGCCTTGGTTCTGTTTCAACCGCTTGCTGTTTGCAGGCTGCGGACATCCAAGGATCCAGCTGCCTAAGTGTTTTGAGACTGACCACCCTCTCTGCAGCCTTCACAAAAGCAGGAGCGTTCCCGCACAGACACAACATATGCTGCACACACTCTATACACAATGCAGGTTCCTGGTGTTTTTCAGCACTTTTGTGTGTTGTCTCTGGCCTCTGATGGGAAATGTCTTCTTTCCACACATAAAAGAATCGTCTTCTTGAATGCTGGTGATCCTGGTCATCACATGCTGGCAGAGACAGTCTGTCCTTACACATTTTAAAAAGATCAAAATGAAGAGGTGACTTCCACTTGTCTTGCAGCAACTCGGAGATTCACAGATTTTTTATGACACCTATTTCCCTGTCACAAAGCCCCTTGCCATGTCTGCTCCCAAAGAAATGGCGTTTCTGTCATGACACCCAGGTCATTGTCAGCAAATGATACGTTGGCAAAGGATGTTCTATTTTTGTATTGTGTAGGTGCACCATTCGAAAACTGGGTAACACGGTCAAATGCAATGCCCTCTTCCTTCAACTGCTCAACAGCTCTGATGACAAAATGCTGAACAGCATGATGATCATGTGTGAGGTCTTGTTGATGAAGATGAGAGAATCCATGATGACTGTCTCACAGTTGTCCGCCTGGCAGTTGTAACTGGCTACCACAGGATGGATGATGCACTGGGCATTGTTCCAAAGACAAACCTGTGAAGCATCCTGTGGCCTACTGGCATAATTTTCTGCAAAATATTAGCAGAAGATAACGCTGTTGACTGGAATTTTTGTTGAAAAACTGCTTGTATTGTCCAGCCTGCCATTTTGCATTGAATAAATGAACTGCAAATGTGGACAAATCTTTTTTACGTGCTCAGCATGGACATCCAGTGTAGATTCGAGCTGCACTTTTGACAGACGTGTCTTGCCTGGTGCAACTTCTAGCTGTTGCCATTGGATCCACTTGACTGGCTGGTGTCTGTTCATCAACAGAGCATGATCAACATGGTCTGAGAGTGTGTGCACACCACAGTTTCCACAGTTTCTGTCAATGCATGCTCTCTTATGTTCTTCTTGAGGCTCTTTTTCACACAATGTGATTCATGACACGAAATCGGCCACACATTCGTAAATCTTGTGGAAGGGCTGAATTCAAAGCACCTAGTTTGAGATCCACATTTGTGCAGTATTCGCACAAGCATTCACAATATTTGTGAGATGTGAATGAAAGCACTGTTCTGGGGCGCAGACTTTTGAAAAGGCTGAAACTGACCTTTCTGCCAAAGTGTTCTGTGCACTGTTTATACACAGTTTGCAGAGACGACTGCAGCACTTTATTTGATACGATCTTAACTTTCTTGACAGAAGCACTGCACGCATCTAGAAGATTGCAACAAACATCAGATTCAGTGAAAAATTCCAATTCCCGGAGAGGATGATGCAGCAGCTTTGTTTAATTTTAATGAGAACCGTTTTTTTGACAAAAGTTTCCTGGGCTGAAGGTCCTTTTTATTTCTTTGCAGTGCGAGTGTTCTTTATAGACACAAGCTACTGTTTCATTGAACTGTAGCTGTCTTTTTGCATTTGGACTGCCGATGCCTAGTTCCTTGTTATTTGCATTCTTTGTGACTGGGCTCAAACTGTTCATGAAACCTGCTATTACAGAAGCACGCCTTGAAGACTCTTTTGGGACAGCAGCACTCATTTTTTTTTCTTAAAGCGTGACAGAGCTGTATGCTTTGCAGACTGACTATTGCTTGATTTTTGTGCTTCATCAGATGACATTTTCTCGGTTTCTTCTGTAGGCATAACACTGACATGACTCTTTGCCTTCTTTGTAGCTGCCTAAGCTTCTCTCTGCTTTTTGTTGATTGCATTTCTTTTCTGCCTGCTCATATTTTGCCTCTGCTTTCTCTTTCTTCTCGCCATTTCTGTTTTTGTTCTTCTGATGACTTTCTTGTCTTGATAAAGTTGTTTTTTTTTTTTTTTTTTTCCGCTGCTCTTTCTTTGCATCTCTCCCTGTACCCACACTGGATTTCTCTTTGTTTTTCTCTTTTTGCTTCAATCTGATCTTCTGTTGCAATATTCTTTTAAATCTTGCTGTCTTAGCAGCTTGGTGGGTTTTGAACCTTTCTGGATCTTCTTTAATTCTGTCTCTATATTCTTTTGATCTTTTTTTCACACTCTTCTTCTTCTTCGCCGGAGCACTGTCAGGGACATTGACAGTTTTGACCGACTGACATTGTCACTTTGGTCTAGATAATGGCTGGAGTTCTTCCATCGTGCTGTCAAGAAAAAGCAATTTTACAATGATATACAAAATCCACAACTCCAAATTGACAAGGGAAAAGCTTTTAGCACACCACAGCTTAAAAAAAAAACACCAACAAGCTGTTTGGCTATAAGATGCAAATTTGTATGTAAGTAAACATATTTTAAGTACCCAAGAAATATATGAGTAGGCTTGTCACTTCTTACAGTGAAAATGCTTTAAATAGTAGGAGAAAATTTGAATAGGAGAAAATGTGCTCACACAAGTCTGATTTTCTTTTTTTTTCAAATCGTGACAAGTTTTTATTACACTGGTTTTTTTTATACAGTCAGTTTCATTTGGAAAAAAAATGTTGTAAGCTAACTTCTTCCAATGTTTAAAAAAACCTTTAAGCCACCAAATCTAAGAATCTGAATACTTGCTAGATAAATCATGATTATTATCAATTCTGAGTTTTAGATATTTTATGTACCTTTACTAGTACAAAGCATGTTTTAAAAAAGTCAACTAAGAATCTGTAAGCTAAACTTATATATAATGAACTGTAATTAAGAAACTGTAGGAAACTGTCATATACAACAGAAAGGTCATTAATGACAATACTGCTGGATGTAATGTCCTGGATTATCTGCACACACACACACACACAACAACAACAACAACAACAACAACATTTATTATATAAAAGGAAGCCTATTCTCAAATTTCAATAAAAGTACTGAGAAGTTTTAACACAAACTAGTGTTAAGAAAGAAAGAAAACTACCTTGATGTTTTTTAACATTAAAGAACAGCCTGTGCACCCTGCTATTCTCTTGGCCTCCTGATCGGATACACATGATGCAGGTGATCAGCACACCTTTTATTGACCACCATGCAGGGCACAGACAGCGACTACTAGGCAGCAGCGCATAGAATCAGCACCAGTTCGTTTAGCCTTCATTTTACCATCACCAGTTCCTGTAGGCACCATTCCACTGCACGTTGTTCTGGTGCAACCAGTAGTGCAAAGTATCTGTCCAGCTCCTCCTCAGCCTTCCAATGCTCCCAGACATGTGCTGAGATCCACTGCCGCAAACAGGAAAAGGCAGCTGAAGAAGAAAGAGGCTGGGGAACCTATGCGCATCTACAAGCGCCATGTTGACATTTACACCACCAGGAAAATCGAAAAACCTCGCGTGTCTGAAGTAGATGGTCAGCTGGTACACACCCAGGTGAAAGATGCTTGGTGGTGTCGCTAGGTGGACATCTCACTACAGGAGTGGACAGAGCCAGGGATAGCAATCCTGGCCACAAGGAAAAGGCAACAGCTTCAGGAACCAAGTTCTGATTTCAAAAAGAGCAAATTGTCACCTTTTGTGGCTGTCACCAGCGGTGACAGTGCTGAAACTGCTGACTTGCCTCAACTGCCACCTTCTGCGACTGTCACTCTGTCACCAGCTGAGTTGCCCTACACTTTAGGCATTCAGCTGGTGTAGTCTGCACTCAGTCCAACACCTTCCCATCTTGTGTCGATATTACATGCTGGGTTGGTGCTCAGTGATTTTTGACCGGTTTCTATTCCCCGGATGTTCGTAGAATGAGGGATTAAACCACTGATTTCACTTGTAAATGCCATGAAATTTTTGGATTGAAATCTTGCTTTGTAAGTTTTTTGAACAACACGATTTCACAAAGAACAATATTTGTGAGTAGGTTGTTCCAGTGCCAGATGACTGGTTCTAGTGTCTTTGGTGCCAAGGCCGCTATGCAAACTACCACATTTCTATATTGCATTTACTACAGCTTCCTAAGAGAATGGATGGCAAGTGGTTCCATTGCCACCCTTTCATGGACCACGAGTTTGTGTGCTTGTTCCAGTGGATACCATTACAGAGAATACAGGATTTTTGTGTTGTTCCGGTGACACTGTTTGATTGACTTATGTGTATCATGTGCTTGATCAAATGGTATTGTTTCATGGACTTCAAGGTATACATCATTATGTGTGCATATACACTGATACCACTTCACTGACTTTTAAGGTATCTGAGAGGCCATAACGGCAACGTATTTTCATTGACTGGCAATGCAGATCGTGAGATTTTCTTGGCTTCTTGAAATTCATGCTGCATGTGGGTCCCTTGGTGAAAAAAAAAATCGAAAATATAAAGGAATGGGACAGGAATAAATAACATGAAAAATACATGTAATGATATACAAAATACAATCTAAGCACACAAGTGTACAAAATTATACGTAACAACTGTGATCCTATCAATGTGTTTGGGGATTTATGTTAAATCACTTAAAGTATAGTGCTTACATTATAGATGCAGGTACTTTTGGTCTTTTCCCTGTCCCTTTTGAAGTTGAAAGTGCTTCACCAAATCTTCATGCCAAAGTTGGACCACTAAAACAGAAAAAATCCAAATACATATTTGGCACTTTTTCTGGTCAATGTGCTATTAACAGCACAATGCATCTTTTATACTCCTAGCTAACTGTAGTCTTTAATTCTCATAATAATGGACTGGTTGCTATGAAGATTCATGCTTACACTGCAGAAAGCTGTCATCCCTCTTGCTAGCCTTCATCCCTCTTCCTTGCTCTACAATGGAAAGACTAGGGCTCTGGCCATCTCCTCCTCCACTGGAAGCTGAGGGGCCCTTGACGTTGGCAGACGATGTGGGAAGTGAAGCTGCTGCCCGTCTGCTGCCTTTAACATAAAATGAAGTGAATATGAAGTCCAATACATTTTATACAACAATCAACATTCACAATGACAATCCACTACTCCTATGCTTTCATCAGACAAAAACAAGCATTTGAAAATTAAAAAAAAAAAAAAATCAAATCCATGCCCTGTTTCATAAAAAATGTACATCTTTCAAAACTTCTTCCTCTATTTCGCCCTTCTAATAACGCAAGTTTTTTTTTTTTTTTTTTTTTTTTTTTTTTTTAGCCACACCATTCACAACCTCACTTCACTTTACATTAAGTGTTCATAGACTTACTTGATGATGAAGCAGCTTCCACCTTGGGCCTACAAGGTACTCTGTTTTCTTTCTCATGATAAGCTGGCGGCCTTGGGGAAAATTTCTCATATATTCCCGAAGGTGGAACTTACTGAAAGAGAAATGGGTCACAGGAGTCCTCCTTCTCCTCCTTCATCTCCATGTCGTCAAGCAGCCAAGCGCAGTGCCCAGCATCGCTGCTCAGGGCCCACACAAAGGGCTTATGAACCTCACTGTCTATTCTAAACTGGAATATGCGTGCCCAAGACCATGCAGCTCACTAGACACATCACCTGCCAGAGAGCGAGTCTCCACCACAGCAACCTTCAGGATCTCAGAAGGCATCAGTCTTCCAGATTGTTTTCAATTCTCTTGCTATGCTCTGCCAGCAGGTGAGAAATTGAGATGGAGGGTTTTCACGTCATCCCTTAAATTTCCTCTATCTTGAAAGCAGATCACAGGAGGCACTTGTTTAAGGAAATTCCATCCTCTGAAATGAACCACAACATACTATATTTCAGACACCTACAAAGAATGTCTGTATCTAATAAGCTGGTTGATGGCAGCCATGAGGAAACCTCTGTGTGTGTGTGTGTGTGTGTGTGTGTGTGTGTGTGTGTGTGTGTGTGTGTGTGTGTGTGTACATGAGTGTCTGTATGTGTGCATGCACATGCGTGCATGCAATACATCACTTGCAATACATCACTTTTTCACTACTTTCTGTAAAGAAAAGGTCTTTTGGTGTTGATCTGTATCTGCGTGTGTATGACATGTGCATGTGTACAATACATGAGAAGTTCGTGTGTAGGGGTGGGTGGGGAAGGGGGTCATGAGTGTGCATACACATGTATTTGCAATTGAATTCTTGCACTGGAGTGGGGTTAATTCACTTAGGTGCACAAGCAAGTTAGCTCTTACCAGCGCTTTGGCATGAAAATGACAAGTCGCATTTTTTTCTCTTTATGCTGTTGTCGCTGAGTTCCCTTAAATAACCTATTGCCCCAGATGGCTTCTCTAAGGTGTTCACTTTTCCTCACATACTTAGTCAATGAAAGCGAACTAAATAGTGTGTCAGCATTTATGAGCATTTCGCAAAAAGGAATAAAACATGAAAAAAAGGAGTGAAAGTGGGAGGGGGGGGGGGGGGGGGGGGCGGGAGAAAACACATCTGAAAGCAGGCGACAGGCTCACAGCTGTCATTGTTTTCTTTTTTTTTTTTTTAACTGTCTGATAATTATTGTAACGCGCTGAACATATGCTACTACAACTGTAAGGAAATAATTTGTATGTATACCATAACACACAATCTGCAAGCTTAAAGAGCAAGTAATAGAGGGGGAGTGTGAGCCGGTTACACTTGCTTAGGACTTCGGCCCATACTCTTTCAAGAGACGCAAAAGCTTTGCTTGTAAATGGTAATTACAAGAACGCCAACTTACCCAGATAAATTCAGGAATCACACTTCTCTCTACACTTCTAAACAAAGAAACGTGCACTGGTAACTTCGCACGTTTCACGGTTGTCGTAAGGATTGCGCGGCGACCTGTGAACTGAACCGGAAGTACACACCTAAGGTTTAAAAAAAAAAAATCATCTTATACTGAAACTCCTACCTCTGTCAGCTTTACTAACGATTCAAATAAATCACAATACTAAACAATAAAATAACAATCAAACAAACTAAAACTAATACAAAAATCAGCATCCACCGGAAATACATATCCGAGCATTTAAATCATAACATACACATTCAAAGTACTCTCAAAACACATCTTTTTGCGTACCTTACTCATTACTTTCAACTTTATTACAATTTCAAAGGCATATAGTACTTCCGATGTAACTTCTAACACTTGCAATAACAATGTTTTGATTTGTTCATCACAATTGTTCTGTTAATATCAACAGAAAATTTCAACCGGTCTTTTTTTTTTAATTTCCAAAGGAAGATGGCGGATTAGGTCCAATTTTTATTTTTCACCCAGCGGGGTTTTCCACACATTTACATTCATCTAATTGGTTTAGAAAACTGAACTTTATAAATAGAATCACACGCTTGGCACACCAATTTGGAATTAACAGCGACGAGCAGCGATTCTTATTGTCTTCTTCTTCTTCCTAAAATACTGGTTCACTCAAAAATGAGTAGGTCACCAGCGCGCATGTTAAAAAGTAAAATAAAATGAAATGAAATAAAAAATAAAGTGCGACTGAGCCTGTTGGCCCTTGGAGCGAAATTTGGCAACAAGGAGTCGCACACGATATTCAAAAAGTTAAAAGCAATGGCCAGGTTCAGGCCTAGGTAACGATAAAATATCTGGGCCGGTTAAAATACAAAAATCAGTCAATATGCAGATCTCAAGACTGTCGTCTCAATTTGATTCTTGAATGAGACTGCATTTGTGGTAATCCTGATGGCACCCGGCGGTGAGTTCCACAGCCGTACAGAACTTGGATAAAAAGAATATAGATGGCTGTCAATGTTTGATGCCCCCCATGGGGACTGCTACTTTAAGGCTGTTATGAGTTGCAACCTATAGCCTGATTTACCTCTGTTCAGGAGCAGTTATGTCCCTTGATATCTTAATGGAGTGTCCTGCGCATGCCTCTACCCATCGTCAACACAGCGCAGGCCTCCAAGGGTGGTACAGGACTGCTGAAAAGACAGGTGAGGACAGTGTTTCTCTGGGTCCTCCCCAGCACCTTCCGGTGTTTCTTTTTCTTCTTTGATGCAGGTATGGCATAAGATTGACCGCCACTCCTGGTGCTACTTTTATTCAATACTAGTTTGTTCCATTGGTGTATCAACTAGTTTAGCTCTGCCTTTGAAGAAGATAGTAAGTTTGATAAAAGCTCTTCTCTTCTAAGGCTTTCCATTCTGATTTCCTCATGTTCTTCCTAGTATTCCCCTTCTCTCTGTTGGTTAAAATTTGACGGATTTTGTTATTGTTTGATTTAAAAGTCGTTTTTCTTAAAGCGCTAGTGTCGTTGATACATTTTGAGCACAACTGAGGAACGGGGCACATTCAAAGGCAGAAGAGAATAAACAATGCGTATAGATAGATAGACAGACAGACAGACAGAAGGCAGGCAGATAGATAGATAGATAGATAGATAGATAGATAGGTAGGTAGATAGGTAGATAGGAAGATAGATAGACAGAGAGCTACTAAAGGGCGAAACCCTGGATACGAGTTCTTAAAAAAATTATTTTTCATTTTCGTTTTGATTTAAAATCGCAGTGAAAACAGAAATTGAAAATTTTCATGCTCATCGAAGGACACACACACATCTCTCTCTCTCTCTCTCTCTCTCTCTCTCTCTCTCTCTCTCTCTCTCTCTCTCTCTCTCTCTCTCTGCGCTTCCGTATATCTTTCAAAATATAAAAAAAAAAAACATTGTCCGCTTAACAAAGTACCTTTTTGGGGGTTGTTCCCCCCCCCCTTCCCCCCCTTCCCCCCTCCTCTCTCTTCACTCTCACCTCCCCCTCCCCTTCCTCGCCCCTCTCCCCCACCCCGCTCCCTTCTTTCATTTCCACCAATCCCGTCCCGGATCCAATCATACCAGCTAGGCAACAACAACACGGAAGACTTGACAACCTGAGAGAAATCGCTTCAGCAAATTAGGTACTTGTGCGTTCAGGCAGACGTCGACAGAGAGACGCACCGACCGACCGACGGACACATGGTCAGATCGACGGACACGGGTGCCACGAACTCCGTGACACACGCAGTGTCAAAGCCAGTCTATCGATCCACGCAAATGGACCAGATCCGCCGGCCCACCGCCCGACAGCCGGCTTCTCTTGCCGTTGCCATAGATTTTATTACAAAACCCCCCTTCCTTTCTTTCTCTTCTCTTCCACTCCCCGCCCGCACCTACAGTCCATTTTTTCCCTGCACCCCATCGTTCCATCATTCCCCTCATCTCCCTCCCTCCCTCCCCCCTGCTGGCCACCTTCCGCGCGCGCCCATCCATGTCTTGTGCGAGCAGGCCAACGAGCAAGAGAGTGAGTGAGCGCAAACAGAAAAGTTTGGTGTGCGTCGATGAGGTGGAATATGTTTGATTGGGACGGGTCTGTTCAGAGAAATTTGAAAAACATCAATAAAGCTCCGCCGAAAAACGTCAAACGAACCACAAGACAAAATACGACGCATTTTGACCTCTGAGGTCTTCTTCAGGCAAGATACACAACACTCAGGACGACGAAAATGAACGAGCAATCACTTATCTTCAGCCAATGCGGCGCCTGAAGTCGAAACGCGTCGTGTTTTGTCTCGTGATTCGTTTGTCAACTTTTTCGATGGAGTTTAGATTTTCCGCCTGCAGTCGCCTCACTTTGTTCAGATAGAAACAATTACGTTGCAAAAACAAAACAAAACACACAAACAACAACAACAACAACAACAACAACAAACAACAACAACAACAACAAAACTGCATGCTCAAAGCGAGAACAATCCACCTACGCCAATGTAAATTGCATCCCTCTCTCGAATGCATGTTATTTATTTATTCATTCGTTTTCAAACGGATTTTCCCTTGGTATTTCTTCACTTCGGCCCACTTCAGAGGCTCCAGCACTAATTGGCAGGGCATTATAGACCCCGACAAACATCCTGTAAAAAAAAAAAAAAAACTGAAGGTATGCCAACCTTTATCCGTAACAGACAGACAGACGGGCAGACTGACAAATGTGGCCTGAAGCGATATTCTGCCCCATAGAGCTTCGTATAAGCGCAGGATATTCAACAAATAAATGGCAACAATCATGTAAAGGATCCGAAAATTGCAAGAAAAATGAATATAACAAAACTGACCAGAACGAAAGAAATGACACCATGGTAACAACAACAACAACACCAACGGCAGCACGAACGATAAGAATAACAGTAATTAAAATAAGAATAATTCGCAAGACAAGGACGTACATTGTAGCACGCTCACCATTTTCTATTCAAAATATAAATAAGTCTCACCTGTTACAACTTCCACTAGTCTGCGAACGGTTTTCAGTATTATCTAACGGTAATTTCTGCAGCATGTTGAAGATCTTCCGAAGTGTTCTTTGAGATTTCTTTCGGACGTACTGGCTTTGTACTGGGTAAATGCATTTATACTGCTCAGAAATATTCACGGACCTCAAGCATTCGCAAAAATATACTGCATGTTTGCAGAGCGGAAACGGGAAATGGAAAGTTACACCAGAAGGGCTGACTCTTAGAGCCCGTTTCCAATTTCACTACAGCTACTATGACACAGACAACCGACCACGAACGTATTTTTGAAGAACCTTGACAAGGAATGTGAAGACAGAAACAATTACGTTGCAAAACACAACAAAACTCGCATGCTCAAAGCGGGAACAATCCACCTACGCCAATGTAAGTTGCGTCCCTCTCTCGAATGCATGTTGTTTTATGTATTCATTCGTTTTTCAAACGGATTTTCCCTTGGTATTTCTTCACTTCGGCGCACACCAGAGACGCCAGCACTAACTGGCAGGGCATTATAGGCCCCAACAAACATCCTGTAAAAAAAAAAAAAAAGAAACTGAAGATATGCCAACCTTTATCCGTAACAGACAGACAGACAGACGGGCAGACTGACAAATGTGGCCTGAAGCAATATTCTGCCCCATAGAGCTTCGTGTAAGCGCAGGATAATTCTATAGAACCATCGTTGAAAGTGTACTCACTTGTCACTGTTTGGTATGCGTCAGCCTCAGCCAGAGACAGGAGAAAAGTCAGCCATGCAGTAAAGATCGCCTGAAATGATCAAGGGCAATAAACTACCAACCTTTGGGTACTACCTGCAATATGTACACACGACGGAAAGCTAGATCCATCACACCGGATAACACACACCCAGCCAACCGTATGTTCCACCTTATTCTCTCTTGGCTCTACCGCTGTGCTAAGTGCACAACAGTGTGAAGAATAGCTCCTGTTCGTTGGCCATCAACACAAATCAATCCGTGGATCCGTCTCCCACTAACAAACATGTCTCAGCACACACACATCCCTCCCCTCCCCTCCTCATCCTCATCCTCAGCTGCCATGTTTGTGCGCTGCGCTCTCGCTCATTTTCTCTTTTACACTCTGTGTGTGTGGGGGGGGGGGGAGGACGGGGGGAAGGAGGGCATTTGTATGTTGCATATTAGTAAAGAGTGAAGGGTATCCTTTTTTCTGATTATTTTTTTTTAACGTCAATTATTATTCCATTTTCATCTTCCGTGTCCCTCCAGTGACCGTAACTCCCATGCCGCTTGTTATCAGTGCTTTTCCAGACTCAGCAACACCCAGTCACTTCCACTTGCAGCCTCGGCACCAGAATGGCCCAGAATGCTGTCAATAATCGGTCGTCAGGAGATAACCCACCAACGAAGACACCTCCCTGCAGCTGGGTCACTTTTGACGTGTGTTTCTTTGATACCTGTTGTGATTCAGATGCTGGACAAGACTTCTCTTTTTCTCTCGTTTGTGCGTCCTACCTTTCATGCCCTGTCAACGGCATTATGCTCACACGGCTCGTTCCAGCCCCTCCGTACACAGCCACATCTACGTTCGTCCTCTCGTAGCCCTAATACTGCTCTCCATGATGAGCAGTCAATATCGAGTCTTCGTGAGGTCACCCACTCGAGGAGACACTCCACCGTTGCTCGAGTGGAACTCAACGTAAATCTCCGCTTGTATGGAACCCCCAACCTATGTGTCTCCTAGAGTATGCAGCCTGTCTCAGCTGGTATGAAACCTAAACTATGCAGCCTGTCTATTATTTAAGAAAACTGTTTCAGCTTATACCGTCTCTCTCTGCCAGTTTGGAAACCTAATCTACACAACCTGTGGATATAGAACCCCAGTATAGAACCTAAACCTATACAACCTCTCTCTGTAATGTAGAACTCCAGCCTGTACAGCTTGTTTCCCGCAATACGGAATTCCAACCTATAGAACCTGTCTCCGTCAGTGCAGAAACACAAAACAAAGTGTGAAGTAACGCACTTTAATGAACGACACAAAACAAGACAAGAAATTTTCGGCAATAAGCTTCCTCAGCGACAAAACAATAAAAACAGTACAGACATTAACATGCACAATACTCCCCTTGTGAAGCCAAAGTGGTGAATGAAGTTGAAAGAGGGGCAGGAGAGAGAGAGAGAGAGAGAGAGAGAGAGAGAGAGAGAGAGGACAGGGAGGGGAAGGAGAGTGAGGGGGGGGGGAAGGAGTGTGTGATTGTGTGTAGTGGGTGTGTTGCATATGAAGAAATGAACAAGAG